>JANHZT010002036.1:179532-190760 GCA_032468215.1 Stegonotus admiraltiensis | reverse complement strand
AGAAAACCCGGGGAGTCACAAAACCCTTCCCATGCCTGACTATTTCTTGAGCTGACACGAAACTAACATATGTAGTTGAATTAAACATTCTGTTTTCTTCTGGAACTTTTCTTTTCTTGGGTTTATCCATGGTTGGCCTACCAGGGGTTGAAAAGCTCAATAAATCGCGTGCCGGTGGGTGTTGCACATTGGCGGTTGTGACGTATATTTTGAGTGACAGGGAGCCGCAGCAGAGGGGTGAAGGAGCCACATGCAGCTCCAGAGTCGCAGGTTTCTGACCCCTGACCTAGTCTTATTGAAAAAGCTTGCTGATCGTAGAATCATAAGTCACTTGTTTAGGTATTTGTAAGGAAAATGGTTTAGGTATGCAAAAGCTAGAGTGGAAACTTGCACACATCATTAATGCTCGCCCGTTCTTAATTGGTAATATCTTTTCCTAACTAAAAAAGAAGCATTTTTTTTTAATCCTCTCCCTTTCACACTGAGCAAAATTACTATAATCTAATAGTAAGGCTAAATCCCAGACTAAATTGGACTGAAGCAAATATCCGGAAAGCAGAAATAAATTGAAGAGTACTGCTGTGTTCTCTTCCCCCACAATAGGACACCTGTTTGGGTGGTGAAGGTGGTTTCTGAGGCAACTGATTTTCCTAATCCTTTCTTTTTGAAACTCTTCCTTTCCTTTATCTAGATGTGAAACCCAAAATGTGTTAGTTAGATGTCTTAGTGAACTTGATAAAAAAAAAAAGTTGTTTTATTGTTGTTGTTTTTCCCTTTCCTCTACTCTTAAATAGTATCTCATTTGGGCAAGAAATCGTTTGTGTTACTGGACCAAACAGCAAGAAGGGGGCTGTGTCTGTAACCTTACAGCATGGAAACACCAAAAAAGAAATACAAAATGTACAATTTACCTATAGTGAAAACCCTACTGTTAGCAAGATCACCCCTGAAGTCAGCATTCGCAGGTAATAAAATGGTTCTGTTTTAAAGATATGTTCGGGTTTAATGAGATTTTTTTCCCAGTGTAATTATTAGATAACTACTATTTTAGATCTTGGCAGTCATAATAAATGTAACATAATTGTATCTTTCTTCTAAAATAAAAGTCATCACCTTCAGGGAAGGTAAATGTTTTCATCCATTTAAGAATTAATGAAAAAATTATCAAGCGCTTGCGTGACTGCTTACTTTATCTGAAATAAGCAAAATTACTGGTTTACAAAATTAAAGGAAAACATTCAATGTGATCTTTAATATAGGAAGCTGTTTAAACTGTGTTAAACGTTGGCCTATATGGTTCAGTTCTGTTTATGCTAGATACCAGTTCCGTTTAGCGCAGTGCCCACTCAGCATTGGCAATTCTAATATATGTGTATTTCAACTCCCAGAATTCCTCAGCCAGCATGGGGGAATTCTGGGAGTTGAGCTAAAGCACGTTTTTGCTAAAGCTGAGAGACACTGTTGTTGAATTTTTATCAGTTTTATCTGGAGATCAAACACAGAAATATGGGTGAAAATCAAAAGAATATTGATGTTAACTGTATAATTGAAGTTAATTCATTTAAGAAATATACCTTGTCCATAAGGTTTACCTGGCTGTTTTAAATTTTCCGCTTCACAGTTTTATTTTTCTAATTAGTGAGACTGGGGTTGTTGCTGGATAGCATAAGAAAAACAAAACAACCCCATGCAAACCAAGAGCAACTGAGAAGCAGGGACATGAATGCAATCACAGACCAAAGTTAATGTGTCAAACTAGTGTCTTCCCAATTAGTTGGACTCTACGCTATGCATCTATAGCTATGTGGTTTTTTAGTTTCTTGACAGAATATCTGCTTGTTTTATCAATGGTGATATGTAGTAACACAAGCAACTAATAAATATAGTAAACCAGGTTATGATATATGTGGGGGAGGGAACAGTCATAATTTATTTTTTAGTTATGTTACTGAGTTTCTGTCACAAGAAAAAGAGCAAAAAGTTGGCATACCATTATTTGGAAAATGTCGTCATTAATTCTCTTGGTGGCTCAGATTTTTTTAAAAAAGAAAGATGTGTAATAAAATAACATACCTAAAAACTAAGACTACATTTAATGATACTCTTCTGTTATCTACAAACAAGATTCAGTATAGAATAAAAGCAAGGTAGGTATTTTCAAATCCCTGCCTAAAATCAGAAAACATATTGTGTGATTTCTAATTTTGTGTATTTTAGTGGAGGACGAAATATTACTGTACTTGGTGCTGGGTTTGATATCATTCAGAAGTTCTCTGTGGAACTTAAATTCAAGCCTTTTACAGATATATCATCAAGGAGAAGGAGGAGGAGACAAATAGAGAGGCATCAAAAGGTATTACTTATCCTTTGTTTCAAAATACTGTCTCACTTTGGAATAAGCAAAGCACTTAGACTTATACACCGCTCAATAGTGCTTTACAGCACTATCTGAGTACTTTACAACGTCAGCATATTGTCCCCAACAATCTGAGTCCTCATTTTACCAACCTTGAAAGGTTGGAAAGCTGTCAACCTTGAGCCCATCAAGATCAAACTCCAGGCTGTGGGCAGAGTTAGCTTGCAATACTGCATTCTAGCCTCTGATCCACCAGAGTATTTGGAGCCATACTTTCAATATTTAGACTTAGTGGCAAATGGTCAGGCATTTCAAGGATTATAGTCAAAATACTCTAGGGTTGATTATTCCTACACCCACCATCCTGAAAAAGGATTAATCTTATCCCATGTTTCCTGTATTCAAGGCAAATTTTAATTAATTTTAGGCATGTGACAACCACTCTTAATAGAGGTCGTCTTTGGCTATAACCATTCATTTAGTAATAGTTCGAAGTTGCAACGGCACTGAAAAGAAGTATCTTATGGCCATTTTTCACAGTTACAATTATTGCAGCATCCCCATGGTTGAGTGATCAAAATTTGTATATTTGGCAATACCCCAGAATATAATAAATAATGTTATTTCACCCCCTGTTGAAAGCAACCAAAACAAGCAAGTAATCGAAATATTACAAATACCAAATATTAAAATGACATTTAGAATAGGAAAATAATCAAAATTGTGGGTCATAATGTTTCAACCATTTTATAAAGTTCATGATAATATATTTATGTTGCAGTTTTGAAGATAGTTTTTTTTTTCCTAACTGAACTTTTCAGGAATTACATTTTATCACATCTTAAAGAAATTTAGCTATCAGGAGATATTCAGTCCAAGGTAAACCCACATATAAGTGTGTTTCTTTCATTGTTTAGGGGAAAAAAACTTTAATTTAGTAGGAATATCTTATCAAAAATCATTTATAAAATTCATATATTCACTCTGTATAAGGTGGTGAAAACTATACCAATTGTAATTCTGTTTTCAACATGGCATGCATTTTTCAGCTACTCTAAAACATCCTGAAGGTATTGCAGATTTTTACAAACTACAGTAGAAATACACAAAAATTTATGAGATTATTTGACGGTTTACAGTACTGGTTTCCTTTTCAGATAAAAAATACATAATTTATAAATAGAAACAGCCAATATTCTTTTCCTTTTGTTTTTCTTTAGTTTGAAGGAAAAACCATCTCGAAAATCAATGACACTGCATTAGTCTTCTTATCTCCACCAGTACTGGAGGATCCAGAACACTATCAAATTTTTATACTTATTAAAATGGATGGGCATGTGGTGGAGCGTCAGGACTTTCAATATGTTGCTGATCCAACTTTTGAAAACTTTACTGATGGAGTCAAAAAGCAGGTCAACAAACTTATTCATGCAAAGGTAAATATTGATTTTTATGCTATGTGCTTCATTTTTCTATTATGACCTAGGATTTTTTCAATAAACTTATCCTGATACTTTTTATGTTAATCCCTTGCAGAGGTGGTATTCAGCAGGTTCTGACCAGTTCTGGAGAACCGGTAGCGGAAATTTTGAGTAGTTTGGAGAACCGGTAAATACCGCCTCTGTCTGGCCCCGCCCCCATATTCTCTGCTTCCTGAGTCCCAGCTGATTGGGAGGAAATGGGATTTTGCAGTAACCTTCCCCTGCCACGCCCACCAAGCCATGCCCACAAAGCCATACCATGCCCACTAAGTCACGCCCACAGAACCAGTAGTAAAAAAAATTGAATCCCACCATTGATCCCTTGGTCCTTCAAGATTAGCTGAATAAGCAAAGCAATAGTTTATAAACAAGATCCAGTTTAGAGGAGGTGACACCTAACACCACGTAAATTAAATCAAATAAATGTTAAATATACAAATATTCTTTGGAGGTGTGAAAAAGAGGTTGGAATATATAAACATATGTGATGAGATTGTGATAATGCACAAAAAATATGGGACATGGTGTTTAGGGAAATTAGAGCACTTTTGAATGTACTGTAAATTTAGATATGTCACCGAGGATTGCATTACTGTTGTTGGTGTAAAAACAGTATATAAATGAAACAAAAAAGGAATTGATTGTAAATTTGATAATGGCAGCTAGATTAGTAATGGCTAAATATTGGGGACAAAATTGGGATATTCAAAGAAATGAGTGGTATAGTGAAATTTGGAGTATGGTAACAAATGATAAATTAACAACAGAAACTGAATTTTAAAAAGGCGTGATTAAAGTAAACAATTGTTGAAATATTATTTTATTTTATAAAAACAGTGTTGGTGGAAGGCAAAGGGAATATATGTTGTTTTGGAGGGGATAAGGGCACAAATGGAATATATTGTATATATTTTAGTTGTTATAGAAGAAGAAATATAAGGAAAAAAATGGTCTCGGGTGGGTACACAGTAATATTTGTATTCTTTTCCTTTTTTGTATTTAGATTTATATGTATTATGTTTGTATTATTTGTATTCAAAATTAAAAAATAATATTTTAAAAAAAACAAGATCTAGCTTAGTCACAGACTCTAGTAGAATGATGGTGAACTTTTTTGGCACCGAGTGCCCAAACCGGAACACATGTGCAGGCATGCGCACCGGCTAGCTGGTCTTTGGGTTTCCGGCACTCTGGTGCATGCAAAGGCTGGCACGCATATGCACACCAGAAATCCAAAGACCAGGTGGACTGTGTGCATATGCTCACCGGCCAGCTGGTCTTCGGGTTTCCAGCATTCTGGCATGCACAAAGACCAGCCGGCCAGCATGCATGCATGCGCCAGAAACCAGAAGAGCAGCTGGCGATGGCACACATGCCCACAGACAGAACTCTGCGTGCCACCTCTGGCATGCGTGCCATGGGTTCGCCATCATGGCTCTAGTATGTCAACTGCATTGAGTATCTTGATTTAATATGGTTATAAACTCAGCCCTCGTCTTTTATGATAGACATATACAATAGGTTAATGTATTGATCTTGAATTTCTTTTCCATTGCTCCTTGTACCCATAAACCCTACTTTGAAAAAGATTTAAATTAGCAAATAGCTAAAGTGGCTTGTTTTGTTTTTCTATCTAGGGTAGTAATCTGAACAAAGCAATGACAATCGATGAGGCGCGTGCATTTGTAGGAGAAGAACCCTGCAACATAACAACTCTAACTGAGAAGGATTTATATTGTGAACCACCTGAAGATCAACCTCTACCCAAGCGGAGGCAAAAAAGAGATACGGTCAACAACCTTCCAGAATTCATCGTAGGTCACATTTTTCTATATTTTTTTAGCACCATGATATAGAACAGCGGTGTCAAACTCAAGGCCCAGGGGCTGGATCTGGCCCATGTGGCACTTAGATTTGGTCCACAGGGCCACCCTTGAAACAGCAAAGGACTGGCCTGCAGTGTCTCTGTCAGTGAAAATGGAGCTCAGGAGGGCCACACACGTCGCTCCCTAGCTCCGTGTTCACTGGCAGAGTGTTTCAGGAGGCCGTCGCAGCCAAAAAAAGAGCTCAGGGGTCCGTTTCTGCTGGCAGAGTGCTCTGGCCACCACAGGCACCCCCGACATGAGTGATGTCAAGCTGGCCACATCCACCCTGGCCACACCCACCCCAGTCCCCCGAGGTCAAACACAACCTGATGCGGCCCTCAATGAAATTGAGTTTGACACCCCTGATATAGAATTTAATACAAAAACTTGCAATTATAAATAATTTTAGTTTTCTCTTAAAATTTATTCAACAAGAATCCCAATTCCATTTGCTATTAACTATTTTCAACAAAATACAAGGAAACTGTTGCCTTTCTTTGCCTAAACTGCCTACAATCAAGGTCTACAGATTTTCAGTTTCCCAATCAGCAAGTTCATGATGACTCAGAATTCTAGGATGTTGATTTGGGCAAGGTTTCTATAGGCTAAAATTTTAACTTGTATTCATTAACCTCAAGTTGTCACCTCAATGAAACAGAATGGCATCCCAGGAATCTTCAAGCACATAGCAAAGTGTCAAGTCCTCTTTACTGTGAATTTAGCAGGCATCTCATCTGGACAATTGATGTTAAGCCAAGCTGACAAGTGGTGACCACAATAATAATTTAATTTGAGAGTGCAACAGTCTGTCTGGATAGCATTAAGCATAGGGTGATCTGTTCAATGTTAGCACTGTATGCTGCCATTGTGATTTATATGTGATGTGATAATTAGTCCAGTTTGGTATGTTCAGCAAATCATGTTTAAAATGAAATATGGTTTAGCATTTTGTTTTTATTTTGCTTTTATACATTGGGTCATCAGTTAATTTTCTAGGGGACCATTTTGTCTATGTGATCCTGCCTACCCAAATGCCATTTATATGGACATGTCCATTGTTCCATAATCTACTCAATTTGGTGTCCACTTTCAAAAGTTATTCTCATATTTCTTGCTTTTTTGGTTTAGAATATTTTTACATTTTGTCACTATCTTAAATGGTCCATCATTTTAAATTTGTTTATAAAACTTTCATACTGCTTCATTCACGATATACTCCTAGAAGTTTTGGTAAACCTAAACAGATCTGTTTAAATTCTCTTGTTGACATTGTTTTAGTTGATTTAATGTTTTTGTTTATTCTTGTTTTCATCTGGAAACTGTTTTAAGTGCCCTGAAAGGGCTGAAAGTAGGATTGAAATGACTGTCAGTTGCTAACAATGGGCATAATTAATCACATTTAAAACCATTATGATTTGGACTAAATTCAACCTGTGTTTCTATATTTCTTATGTATGGGTCATATTCTGTTTCAATAATTATTGCCACTTTGCTGCCTTGTAAGAAATGTTGTTTTTTCCAGATTATCTTTCCTAAACTGGTGCATTCCAGATATAATGGGGCCATTTCTTCAAAACTGTTGTCTACCCTGGCTCGTAATTCTGAAGGTTTAATCCCAATACATCTGGAATGTGAATTGCATACACCAATGAGCTTTTATTATTTTGATTCTTTTAAATTGCCCAAATGGTATATAACTAAGCATTGAATGCTTATCAAAATCTGTTTTTAAGAATTGCAGTTATCTCCCTAGGTAAAATTTGGCTTCAAAGAATGGGTCCTAGGAAGAGTGGAGTATGCTCAAGTCAGCGATGTGCCACTGAGTCTGATCTTGACATTGGTAATTATCCCCATGGTGGCCATTATCATCATCTCAGTCATTTGCTACAGGTAAGTTTTTATTGTCATCAGCTGTTGTACCAATAATAAAGGCAAAACTGATTTTCTGAGAAAAATGTGGGAGGAATCTAGGCAGGCAAAGCTTGCTTTCTTCCCTAAACTTCTCACAGCAGTTACAGAATTTACTCTAAGGATTTAAGGGACAATCCAGAATAGATATGGGAGCTTTTCTTAACTGGCTATTTTCTGACCATATCACAGTAAATTGTGTGTGAGAAAGCAAGATAACCTCTTGTTATATATCTTTTCAAGGCAGCTGGTTTTCATTCACATCATACTAAAAATAATGAAAGGCAGGCTTTGGTTTTCTCTTGCAAGGATCTACTCCATAAAAGAAAATGTGCAACATATTACTTGGAAGATATATGTGAATTCTGTAGCTAGGGTATTGGGTTCATCCATATCTGTTCTCAGGGATCTTTGTTAGAAACATCTATATTGATTTTTGTTCCTTGAAAGTGTTTATTTCCAAATACTTTAGGCATCACAATTCTTGCATATTATGGTTTCGTTGTATACAAACATACCCTATGAGTTACTTCCAAGGTATCTTTTCCATATCATAATTTTAACATCCATGTGCTAAAAATTGTATTATTTTCTCTCTGGTCTTGTAGATTTGTAGAAAAAAAACATATATTTAGGGGGGGAAAGATGAAAACGTGAAATGATATTTGCATGTGTCTGTGTATTAAAAAGTTGAATTAATCTGGTTGTTGAGATCTATAGTGGTTAAAAAATATCACTCTAAATATAAATTAAATTCATAAACAAGTTTGGTAAAAGCTAGAAATGATTACAACCTAAACTCACAACAATGTACTTTTGAGTAAATATAACAAACATTTACTTAGTTTAGTTCTATGTGTTTATTTTATAGCTTAGGATAAAATATAACCCTGTACTTCTAAAGATACCTCTACTGTTATAAAATGATTTATTTGTAACTTTTCTGAACTTCTTCTCTATTCCTTATAGACGGAAAAGCCAACAAGCAGAACGAGAATACGAAAAAATTAAATCACAACTCGAAGGCTTGGAGGAAAGCGTCAGAGATCGGTGCAAAAAGGAATTTACAGGTGTGACTGATGCAAGATTTCTTAGAATTCTTCTGAGAATTCACAAGATATATTGAATGCCTACTACTGTCTGCTTTAAACTGTCTTTAGAGAATGTGCAGGAAGCAAAAACATTTTTGATTACTACGTTAACTTAACTGTGGCTTACTCTTCTGGCAAATGATCCAAAAGCTATCCATAAAAAGATAATGTATTTTTAAGCATTTACTGTGTTTTTAAAGTAGAAATAAAATAATACATATCAGGAATTAAATCATTGATAATAAAATCCTCAAGATGTTTCTCTTAGGACATAGTAAATCAGTTTGTATTTCAACAGAAAATGGATTAATATTTGAAAGTTATGCTCCTGTTGACTAAAGGGGAAAAGTAAAATCTCTCTTGAAACGAGCCAAGTTACTAGTGATTCATGGACTCATTCAAGTAGGTTTCTTTGCAACAATGAAGGTTTGTCATTGCTGCCTTCTGGGATATTTTTTTCAGTCTTTTAACTGCCATAGTATTTCCTGGTCATCTTTCATGTAAGTACTAACAAGGTCTGTACCTGCTTAGCCTTTTGAGGCCAGACAAGGCTGATCAACTTCACAACTAGCTTCTCACCTGGATAGAGAGGGCTCCAAATATAATTTGATTTGTAGAAGTTTAGTAGAGTTTTAGACTGCAGAAAAAAATCTGATAAAATAGAACCAATAATAGAAATTAGTTCTTTGCAGTTACAGACCTTGTTAGTACTTACATGGAAAATGACCAGGAAATATTAGGGCAGTTAATAGACTGGAACACTGAAAATATATCCCAAAAGGCAGCAAAGACAAGCCTTTTTCAAAGAGGCATCTCTTTACCCAATATACAGTACTATATCATATGTTAATAAAGAATAAAAATCTTATTTATATATCTAAGATAGCAATCAAAGTAGAAATATGCTATCAATTCAGTTTTCAACAAGATTTATGCAGTCTAGGTCACATTTAGGCATATGGTGCTTGTGTCAATTTAGCACTTCACAGTCTGGAAGTGACTTATCTGAAAACTTCAGTTTGTAAGAATTTTAGACATAATGATTTCACAGTTCTGGAATTTCCAAATGCACACATCTGTCTTGAATCTATTATGCTCATTATACATTCAAGCCGTCATATTTTGAAGCAGGCGAGAAAGTCTCACCTCTTTGACTCATGGATGCCATCTATGTATGATATTCATGTGCTGGTTCTTTGCTGATAGCAGTTCAAACTCATGTTTGTGAATTTGGGAAAATCATATTGTTGATTTAATTTGGCACTATGCTGCACCCTTAGCAATGACTTCAGCCTACCTAAAGCCATAAAATTGTCATAGACCTCATAAGATTATTTTTGACTTCTAAGAATACCCGTCAATCATGTGGAGGCTGGCCTAGATAGAAGCTGTGTGTAAGTACCAAATCCCAGTTTGATTTATTAGACAGGTAGAGCCCAAAATCATGTTGTGTGTATTATACTGAAGTCAGTTTTTTCTTTAGCATAAGGTACAAAGATACCTTTTTGCCCAACGCAAAGAACATGCCAATATATTGCATTTAATCCTTACTAATTCTGTCTAGTTTTTGCTCTCTTTTAACTACGTTTGGGCTGCTACCAGTCAGGAATCTTAGAATCTCTTGTAGATGCTAAATTGTTCACTGAACAGTCAATTTCTTAATTTTTTTTATTGCTATAGTCAACAGAAATTTCTGAGGTGGCAGGCTATTAGATTAATTAACTTGAAGATCCTGTCAGCAATAAGTGGACAAAGTAACTGTCCCCCGTGTCAAATTTAAAAGAAAATTGATTGACCTAATGTGTTTTCTCTGATCTTTCTTAAATCACAGATATCAGTCTTAGCTCTGCTGACAACTAACATACATATAATTTATACTAAAATTAACATATTCATTAATATAATAGAATTATGGAAACAGCACCTATGCCGCTAGACTTTTCTTGTCTTACATGCTTTTAGTCATCTGCAATATTTCAGGGAAGAAGTATGTTTACTTGTGAAAAGAGAGAAGGAAAGAGAATTCATCCTTGGATTCTAATTCCTACTTTTCCTACAATAGCTCCAAACTAATATTTACGATAAATAGAATTTGAGTCACACATCACAGTTCTGAAAGGAGAGTTTTTTCTTTATAATCACTATATTGTATTACCCCCTGTGTGTGTTTGTTATAGAAAAGCCAAAAAGTTTTCTTTAGTTTCTCATAATGTTAGGTTTTTCTATCCTATTACTATATATATATATATATATATATATATATATATATCACTGACAAAATGTGACTTCGTAAGATTATTTACCAAAACATTCTACCTGTAAATGAGTACTTTAATTTTAACCATAATAACACAAGGACTATCAATAGATTCAAACTTAATGTAAATCCCTTTAATGTTGATTGTAGGAAATATGACTTCTGTAATAGAGTAGTAAATGTCTGGAACACTCTACCTGATCCTGTTGTTAGTCTCTCTAATCCCCAGACCTTTTACCTTAAACTGTCTACCGTGGACCTTTCATGTTT
>JANHZT010002036.1:0-10482 GCA_032468215.1 Stegonotus admiraltiensis | reverse complement strand
CTGTTCACCGCCCTGAGTCCTTCGGGAGAAGGGCGGTATATAAATCGAATAAACTATAACTATAACTATAACTATAAAACTTTAGCCATCTTCTCACCATTTGGAGACCATCTACAGTTTTGTAGCCCTGATTCAGTAATCCTACTGCATAACCCCTTCCCACTCTGATGCTATGAAACTACAGTGGGACTTCTTGGTGGAGTCCTATTTTTCTATTATTTTCTATCTGGGGAGAGTTGAGTATCCAAGAGGGTAAAGGTTCCCTTGTAAAGGTTTAATAGTATTTTGTTCTCCACTCATTTCATTTGTTTTAATGATTGTTAAATTTATATGCCACATGACTGTGCAATTTTGCACACTTGCATGCTTATTCTGCAATTTGTTTATTAATAAACTTGGCTGGAAGGTAAAGAATAGCAATAGAAATAATTTATAATAATATTTTTTACATTTGTTTATTGAATGAATTCATATAGCCACCCAACACACACATACTGACTCTGGGCAGAAATCAATATTAAAAATCCACAGTTAAAAATTCACAATTTAAACCCCTACCCCATATCCCACCTCACCGCTCACTTGATTGGCTCCAAATGGGAATCCCAAGCTTCCTGACAAAACCGTGTCTTCGGACCCTGCAGAAAAGCCGGGCGGGAGCCAATCTTATCTCTGGGGAAATGATATTCCAAAATGAAGAGCCCTACAGAAGAGGCCCTTTTCCTGGGACCTACTAGGTATACTTTCTTAATAGTTGGGATCAGTGGTGGAATTCAAATTTTTTTACTACCAGTTCTGTGGGCATGGTGTGGCTAGGTGAGCATGGCTTGGTGGGTGTGGCAGGGGAAGGATACTGCAAAATCTCCATTCCCACCCCACTCTGGTGCCAGCTAGAGGTGGTATTTGCCGGTTCTCTGAACTACTCAAAATTTCCGCTACTAGTTCTCCAGAACCTGTCAGAACCTGCTGAATTTCACCCCTGGTTGGGATCCACAATATATTCTGCCTTCCTACTCTGGTGGGCCAGGTAGATGTAGCTGGGGAGAGGCAGTCCTTGACCTAAAGTTTAAATTGTTGATGAAGTCCAACAGTGTGAAATCCTACAGGAGGCTAGTAATATGGTGTGGGAACTTAAATAGGAGGCCCTTTAATCTAGCTAACTAACACTAGGAGTCTAGATGTAGGCTTAAACAGATCCTACTCATAAATCAGATTAAACTAATTGAATCCCATTTTATGTGTGCATTAGCCACAAGCATTTACAAAAGGGGTGAAGCTTGTGGCAACAATGCCACAATATTGCTTTTAAGGAAAGTAGCAGGTTTCTGGGGATGCTCATGCCAACAGAACCTAACCAAACAGAACCGAACCAAACCGAACAGAACAGAACAGAACAGAACAACAGAACAACAACTTTAGTTCTCCAAGAAAAATTCCTTAGGAGAAAGAATGGCTAAGAATATAAGGGCTGCTTATAAAACACACATTTCAAACCTGGGATGGCTGCAGTGACCAAGCTTTGCCAACTGCTGCATCTCTGCCTGTATGGCTAGTGGCAAATAGGCTACAGATATTATGAAATTGTGTCACTCTCGGTGCAATGATTAATGGGTGGTGGAGATTCTATTCCCAAATTATGACAACTGAACTAGTTAATAATAGTTGTATGATACACCAGTCACCTGTAAAGTTCTTTCCTGGTTAATGATTTTCAAGGTCAAACATGTTATCCGAACAGGGTGCTACTCTTTGTATTTACTGTAATTTTAAATAGGCTTTGCTACTTTTACTGTCGGCCTATTCTTATTATCTGCTAGAAATGTCAATTTACTTTCCTCCCTGCAGAAAAACTTCAGGTTCAGGGGATTATTAAAAGCTGTGTTCCATCAAGTATCTGTGAAGGTGGTTCTGCTCACATTAATCTGGGTAAAAAAGGAAGATCAAGGACAAGTGTTTTTTGCTGTAAGCACGATGCCTGCAATACAGATTTTCCAGTCAAATGTAGGTATCTATCCTGAGCTTTACTCCCTTGTGCTTTTGTACAAATGATTTCACTCAAGGAACATATATTAAAAGCAGAGTGACCAAGCTAAGAGCAGGCTAAAAAAGAAAAATTAAATATAACCAGATAGCCTGATAAGAAGGAAAAAGTCAGCAGGGAAGATTTAGACCTCCCACGCTCTACAAGGAATGCCCCTGGTTCAAATCTGATTAAATAAATTTTAAAAAGAAATTGGGGAAATACATCATTTCCATATTATTCATTTTAAGCCCAAGAGATCAGCAGACCCTGACATATGTTGTTGGCTTGTACTTATAAACTTAAACTTAATTGTACACTTTTGGAAGGATCATTGCACAATCTTAAATCTGTACATAATCTAAAAAGTGAACTTGTTGCTCTCAAGGTCTTTCCATTTCCATATTAGCAGATGGAGCAGAGGAATGAGATGTAAAACCTTTTAATCTGGAAATGGCTATTCCAACCTCTTTGGAAGAATTATGACAACATTGTTCTGAACTGGAAACCCGTCTTCAGGGGTCCTGCCCTTCTGGCAAGGTTGGAACAAGGATTAGGAATATTGCCATGGCAGTGAAGTAAACAAAAGAGAGGGAAGAATTCCAAGGCCATTAAAAATTTCAGAAAATGCATTTCTTTTTTTAAGATCATAGTGAAAGCAGAGACAGCATAAAAAGGACATTAAAAATGACTCACTAGATATATATAACAATATATAAATGGGTAATTCGCCTTGTGCACATTTATAACAATTCAATGAACAGTCTAAAATGAAATAGCCTAAAGTTATCAATAAAAGCAGTCAAACAAATCCTTTATAAGAAGCATTCTTTCATTCACTGGGCTCAGCTCTTAAGGACAAGAAAATTGCTCGAATAAACATAAGAATTATGATTGATGAGGAACATAAATCTTAAAATGGTTAGTTTATGTTTACTTCTATTGAGAGTGGGGGGAAAGATCTTGATAAAGATAGAACAAGGTACAAAATTGTTTTATCTTCTGTAATATCCCATCAACTGGCTAATTGAAACAATTCATCCTGCACTTGAAACAAGGAATTCCCTCCCCCCCCCAAATATTTAACCCATAGAGATGTCATTGTCTTATTTAATTATGCTGTTTGATATAGTTTCCACAATTTTTCTATTTATTCAGTGCCAGAACTAGATACCAAGGTCAATGGTCTTCAGTGCCCAGCCTGCTATGCTTCATTTCCTGATTCTTGTAAGGATGACATAGTTGATTGTGTTGGATCCGAGTCTCAGTGCATTGATTTGGCTGGATATATACGTTTTGGTAATTCATTCAGCATTTTATATGGGTTCTTATGGGGTTTGATAGTAGGCTGCATCTTAGAAAACATCAATTTCTTTTAAATAAAATGTATACAGCATGGAGAATGTTACGTAAGGCATAGAAGATTAGAAAATAATAATCGTGTTTAATGAAACGTATCTAAATATTTATCCTATGACAATTTTATGCAAAAAGTTTTCAAGTAGTTAAAGAGTTTACTGAATTTCACTAAATTTCTTCCTAGTATCTTGGCTATGTCAGTTAGCCAGTATGGCCAATAGTATTAAAGTCACCAAGAGATTTTGTTATAGTTCCTTTGTCTCTCTCCTAATGCAAAGCATCTGTCGGGGCAATGAGGCTGTCTCTGAGCAAACTCCATGTCTCAACCCAGACTGGTGATTATCTAGATCAGGGGTGTCAAACTTGCGATCCGCAGCCTGGATGTGTCATGCGCTGGCCACGCCCATGCCCAGTTTAGCGAATGGGGAAAAAAATTATGATACGTCATGTGATGACAACATGACACCGCACATTTGACAACCCTGATCTAGATAATCAATTTCCAGTAAGAATTCTGAGGTTGCAGTACCATTACCTTGATTGTTCATGCGATAATAATAATAATAATAATAATAATAATTATTATTATTATTATTTTATTTATATACCGCCCTTCTTCCGAAGGACTCAGGGCAGTGCACAGCCAAAATAAAACATCAAGATACAAAAGTTAAAAACAATTAAAACAAAATTAAACAATTTTAAAAATGTCAGCCAATCTTTGTTTAACGCATCAGATACAGGGATGTTGTGAAACTGGGAACTCTGGATGTCATAGTGTTAATCTCAGGAATCATATGGCAGGACATAGTCCTTGAAGGCTCTTATATGCCAAGCCAAGGACAGGTCCAACAAGAAAATAATGGCATGGACTGATTCAGGCACTGTCAATTTCCTTGAAAGATTAGTAGTAAAACTTGTTTGGAGATGTAATTAGAAGATGCATGAAACACCTTGGATGTTTTTAAAGTATATTGCCAAAAGGAACATGAAGTCCAACATGAATCTAGGAAAGTTAGAGGTGAAGAACCACATCAGCAGTTAATGACATTGTGCAGGCATCCAAAATCTTAAGCTGGAATGCAGTCTTTAGCCAGTGTTTCTCAGCCATGGCCCTTGAAGATATATGGACTTCAGCTTCCAGAATTCCCTGGCCAGTATGCTGGCCAGGGAATTCTGGGAGTTGAAGTTCATACTTCAAGTTGCCAAGGTTGAGAAACATTCTTTTAAGCTATTTACCTGGTATTTGAAATCTGACCTATGAACTCTGCAAAATACTCACAGGAACATGGCAGGCAGAAATGAATGTTGTGCTCATTCAGAGATACAGATGCATTCAGATCTTGTGCAGTATGTGTGTTATGGAGGAGGTGGTACATGGCTTTTTCTTGCATTAAGATCCAATAACATGAGCAATGGAATGTTGCCAGTCAGATGTCATCAGTAAAATAGATGAGAAAGTTTTCAGCAGGTATGGAATGTACATTTATAAAGGAGAGGTCTTAGGTCTTTAAACATTTGGGACATTTCTTTCCAGTGCAATATTTGTAAAGTATTTTGTATCTTTGAACCTTCTCAATTTCTCAATTTTTCAGATAGATACTTGGCAGCGCTTAGCTAACTTTGGCTTGTCTTCACAAGCTGAGCAAGATCACACATGGATAGTATCTAGATTAGATACCTTCAGAATATCCCAGGGTTATAAAATATATGGGACAGGGATCAAAACAATCTCAGGAGGCTATGGCAAACGGCTTCCATGATGCTGCCAGGAAAATAACATAAGACATTCCCCTGAAGTCAAACTTGAAAGAAACTTTGCTCTGTTGCAGTAGATGAAACTTACATTTAACATGTCAGAGCTGCATTTAAAATGTAGGGCAAGGAATCAATTTTTTAGAGTAGCTAAGTGTGGAAGTTGGCATTGTGGATTAGAATGATGAGACCCTAATTGGTATCTCTACTCAGTCTTAAAGTTCACTAGTTTATTTTAACCAAAGACCATGTCACAGCCCAAATTTACCTGGGAAAATAAGATGGGAAAGGGAGAATATTAATTCTACCTTAAGACTCTGGGAAAAAGGCAAGATAAACTGTGTTAGACAAATTGCCCAGCCTGTTTTGAGCTCTCTTGACCTGACACTCTAAGCAATGCCAAAACTCTCTAAACAATGTCAAGACTAAGTGATTCCACTTCTGAAGGAGCTGGCAGACCTGATCTCGTAACCATTGAACTATATTTTTCAAAGATCCTGAAGCACTGGGGAACTACAAGATGAATGTAAAAGGTCTGATGTAATTCCCATCTTCAAAAAAGGGGGAAAAAATAAATCTTATCAGCCTGACATCAATACCTGGGAAGATTCTGGAAAAGATAATCAAGCAACAAATTTGCGAACACCTAGAGGCAAACAAAGTCATAATGAGAAGCCAACATGGGGTTGTCAAAAACAGATCATGCCAGACAAATCTTATTGCATTTTTTGACAATGTGACAAAATTAGTGGAGCAATGAAATACTGTGGATATAATTTACTTGGACTTCAGTAAATTTGATAAAGTAGACCACAACCGACTACTTGAAAAATGTGGGATAGACAGCATCATCACCAAATGTATTCGTAATTTGCTGACCAACCACACGTAATGTGTATTTCTCAATGGAACTGTATCTACATGGAGGGAAGCATGCAGTGGGGGTACACAAGGCTCAGGTCTCAAGTCTTAGGCCCAGTACTCTCCAATATTTTCATCAATGATTTAGACAAGGGGATAGAAGTGGAACTAATCAAATTTGCAGACAACTTTAAATTGGCAGGATAGCCAACACTCCAGAAGATAGGCTCAACATACAGAAAGACCTTGACAAACTTGAATAGGGGGCCCAATCTAACAAAATGAAATACAATGGTGAGAAAAGTAAGGAACTACATTTAGGCAAGAGAAACCAAAAGCACAGGTATAGAATAGGTTGTACCTGGCTCAATAATACATAGTATCTATGAGAGGGATCTTGGAGTCCTAGTGGATAATCATTTAAATATGATCCAGCAGAGTGTTGCAGCTGTCAAAAAAAACAGCACAGTCCTAATTCCTGCCAGTTAAAAATTTCCTGCTTGAGCAGGGGGTTGGACTAGAAGACCTCTAAGGTCCCTTCCAACTCTGTTAATCTGTTAAACATCCTTCTGATGATCCTTTCTATTTCCCATAGCACTTCAGATCAATATTAGATGTGGAAAGGAAACCTATTTTTCTGCAACTATTCTGGACAGTCTTGCTATTTACTTCAAAATATGTCAGTGCTCATCATAAGAGGTCCAAAATCTGTGGGAGCAAAAAATTCCCCCCCCTTTTTTTTTTTTTACTCTAGTCTATAGGCAAATGGCTGGCAAGTTTCCAAGTATGTTTTAGGCCCACTACACCATTCAGCTAATTTATGGGAAATATTCTGAGTTTACAGAATCAAAACGAATTAGCTGAGGCAATACGGTTGATACTGAGTGCTGATCTGTTGTCTGTAAAAAGTTTTGTGTTATTGTCCTCTTTTATTACACTGCTTTCTGTTTATTAGGTTGCACTGGATTTTACTGTTGACTCTCTTTAACTTAAAGGAAAGGATATGAATCATTCTCTCAAAATACAAGTTATAAATGCAGCAACTTCGTTCCTTCAGAGAAGGAAAGTCATCTGGGAGAAGTGGGTGTAGACTACAGTATTTCTTTGGCCTTGAAGAAATGGATTGATGTGTATCTGTTGCCCCCTTGTGGTTAACATGCATTTTTGTAATTTTCTGTCTTTCTAAACACCAGAAGAAATATCTACAAAAGTTGCCATGAAGGGCTGCACTACCCATGCTGTCTGTGATGCTACCATTGGAGGTGCGGCAACATTTAGCCAGGTCAATTCAGCAATCACCAGCCTTGAATGCATGCCAGCCAGTAGCACAGCCAGCAGCTCTTCTGGACCAATGGGACTCTTCTTTTTAGTCATGATGGGCTTCCTGAGGCTGCAGCTCGGATCCTAACGAGCCAACTGTGTTTATGAGCAAACAAGGCAGACGCTAAACCATCTTTGGGTCTCTGGTATCACTGATGGAAAAATTCTGGATGAGCTGAGCATTAGCTATTAAGGCCTAATCCATTATCATGCTGGTTGTTTATAGCTTATAGCATCTATTAAGGAAAGCGGTTATTTAACCATCGGTTCTGATTTGAATTGTTATCATGGTCATAGCAGTTGGTGTAATACTGACATATTGATGTGTTGGTCAAAGACTGAGCTCATTGTTCATCTCTTAGGATCATATTTGATATAGCATTTTTAGCCTTCTCATTCAATTTGATGGGAATTGAAAGGGCATGTGAAAAAAATGATGCACTGTTACTTTAGGCAAGGTTGAAAAACTGGAATCCTTGATCTTAACTCTCAAGCAGTTGAGAGAGTCCCATTCTACACTATACAATAGCCTCCCAAGCTGTATGCAGCTTTCTAAGCCCTCAATAAAATCCCAAGGGAAAATGTAATATAACAAGTGAATTCTCCAGAGCCTTTCTCAGCTCTGGAGAAAGCAGGAGCACTTAAAGGGAATGTCATCTTGCAGTGATAAATGCTTGAAGATTCTTCTACTGTAAGATTGCTTCCCCACTGACAATGGCCCCATGTTATTTTATTGCTTTGTGATATTTCATAAACATCCTCATGGCTGCACCCTAGAATTGTAATTGACAAAGGGAGAGACATGTGAAAGGACCATCTGAGAGATGGAAGGAAATTGGCACTCCAGCTTCTTCCCTCTACCTCTTTGTTTCTTCCACAATATGGGGGGAGATACTAACCTTCCGGGTACTCCTGAAGGTACTCAGGGCAGGAAGAATATAAACCAAGGAATCTGAGGACTTCGACTTCAGATGGCAGTGGAACAATTCAAGAAAAGTGAGATGAGATGAAGCAGAGGCTCTTAAAAGAGAAGTTCTCTTCTTTGCTACCGTCCTTGAAGCATTTTGACTGGAGCAGGAGCTGAGCTGAAAGTTAAGCTTTCCAAAGCTTTTGACATCATAAGAATAAAGGGGTGCACTGATCTGAAGCCGATGGTGGCCCACATGTGGAAGAAACTGGGAGGGGGGAGAATGTTGTAGAAAAACAGATGCCTTTTTGAGGGAAGAACAGATTTCAGTTCACAATTAGTATAAAGTTTTCTCCTTTCACACCAATGTTAGAATCTTTTCTGTGGCAAATGTGAATTTTTAAAAAAATTGAATTGCTAGACGCAGAGGTGGCCTTATGGCTATTGATACTAAGCCACAAACCTGACTCTCCATCATGTTCCCCTACTTATTGTAATGAATGAATATGTATAGTCATTGACATTAAACCAGAACAACCATTTGATTAAATGTTGGATTGAATTTGGCTTCTAACCAGTTTTTTTATTCATTAAAGATTAAAATCAATGAAAGAAACAAAACACAGGACATTGATTTATTTGTTTCTTAAGCTTAGAGGAAGATTTTATTTATTTTGCATGAACTTTACCACCTCTTTTTAAACCTTTGATCAATGCTTAGCTTGATAGATGAGAATAATAATGATTTTTAGTTCTGTTTCACATATTACCTCTTCTTTGCTAACACTCGGGCAAAAACTTTAACCTGAATGTCACAGGCTTTAGGAAACAAATACAAGGCAACTGATCCCAAAGTCCTGATGGGCCTTGATGTAAAATGTATGACTGTTTTTAGTGTAATCTGTTTTTGAATGAAGGTAAAATGAATTCCAGGGCTGATTTAAATCCACATTGCAAAACCTTTCTCAGGACAAGAACAGTATTCCTAAAATATAGATCTGGATCAGTGGTGGGTTTCAAATTTTTTTACTACCGGTTTTGTGGGTGTGGCTTGGTGGGCATGGCAGGAGAAGCATACTGCAAAATTTCCATTCTCTCCCCACTCCAGGAGAAGGATACTGCAAAATCTTAATTCCCACCCCACTCTGGGGCCAGCCAGAGGTGGTATTTGCCGGTTCTCTGAACTACTCAAATTTTCCGCTACTGGTTTTCCAGAACCTGTCAGAACCTGCTGATTTTCACCCCTGCTCCATAGACATGTCCAAATAGTCACCAGGATTGTGAGCTCCATTTAAAGTAAATTTCTTTACGGTAACAATAGATGAGCCAACATTCCACCCTCCTTTGCAGTTGCAAGATGCACCATTGCAATTCAATGTTTCTGCTTCAACATTTGACTGTAAAGCCTCGGAACCTCAGTTATCTCCAAACCACCCTTCACATGAAGTATCTTAAAGGAGATGCCCATAATCAGTAGCAAATTTATATAAAACAGGGCAGTGGTGAAATCCCATTTTTTTTACTACCGGTTCCATGGCTTGGTGGGCGTGGCAGGGGAAGGATTCTGCAAAATCTCCATTCCCACCCCACTCTGGGGCCAGCCAGAGGTGCCATTTTCTGGTTCTCCGAACTGCTCAAAATTTCCGCTACTGGTTCTCCAGAACCTGTCAGAATCTGCCAGATTTCACCCCTGAAACTGGGAGAGGAAAGTGACTCCCAGTGGAATGAAATATCTATGTGTACCATAACCAGCAATTGTTGTACAAATGATGATTGTTGAAACTGTGTGAGTATAACAAACCATTAATGCTGGTTCAATTTTTATATATTTTGTAGTAAATGTATCAACCAGAACTTAAGCCACCTTTATCAAATACCACATATTTATTTAGATTTCTATACAAATATTAAATGTGAATACAATTTGAGCATCATATTAGAACCATAAAGCATAAGTTCACATACTGGTTAGTCCTTGACTAAGAAGCAAAGTTGGGATCAGAATTTCCATTGCTAAGCAAGGCAGTTAAGTGACTTGGGCCGATTATGAATCTCAGCCACAAAGCAAACCTTTCTTGCAGGGTTGTTGCCTAGTTAAAATGGAGTCAGACGGTTTTTATCCCTAGGGCAGGGGTCTGCAACCTTAAACACACAAAGAGCCATTTGGACCCATTTCCCACAGAAAAAGAAAACACCAGGAGCCACAAAACCCTTCCCATGCCTGACTATTTCTTGAGCGGCCACAAAACTAGCATATGTA
>JANHZT010002031.1:106027-117582 GCA_032468215.1 Stegonotus admiraltiensis | reverse complement strand
TGTTTATATTTATGTTTTTTATTCTGGCTGTACACCGCCCTGAGTCCCTCGGGAGAAGGGCGGTATATAAATTTAATTAATTAATAAATAAATAAATAATAATAATAATAATAATTTAAGAGCTGACTAAATTTTCATCAACTTGAATTTGCTAACGAGAAAAGTAACTTGTTTTTTTGGCATGCAGACCTACCCGAACTATTGCAAATACTGGGGGGAGGGGGGGGAAGTTCCCCAGTGAAGTGTACTTACCATACAAAAAATGTCAGAGCTTATCCCCACTACTATTATGCTGACACAATAAAGGTCGCGTGATGTTAGACAATGTTATAAATCATTTGTGAGGAAATGACTCCAGTTGAAGAATTGGGGCCACTGATGTTTTCTTTCCAGTCTTTTGTCCGGATTCTGAGTGCAATTTCACCACTCCAAATTTGCAGATATTAATTTTCTGTGCCTCAGTGTGTACATATACAAGATTCCAGAGTGATAGAAACAGAATACTAACGCTGAACAGTACTCAGATGTTTTGGAAAATCAAAGTGAAAGCCTTATAAAAATAGCATAGTATATTACAGGAGTGCTCTAGATTTCTGGTGGTAAATGAATATGCTGCTTTAAACTTTTTTTAGCTTCCCTTGTTTTAAGAAGAATCAGTGTTGCAGAACTACTGTCTTAGCTAGATATAGCAGGTTTTGCCAAGTGCCTCTTAGGTGGTTTTGTTAGGAGGCCACACAAATTAATAGAAGGAAAATTCATTAATAATTTTAATGATGAACTTTAAAGAATTCAGCAGCAGCAAACCCATACCATTTAGATTCAGATTAAAATAACCGCATTTCCCTTTCTTCTTTTTCCATTTTCTCCCACCTGCAGAACAGAGGTGGTGAACTTCTTAGGAGTTAGCAAAAGCAAAACTTCATTTCTGTAGTTTTGGGTGTGATTTCCTGGAAATCCCTTACATGTTCCATCAGGTCAAGCCAAATTGTGAAGTAGGCTAACAGGCTCCTAGTTGACCTTCCAATGAACCCAAGTAGTGCTGAATCTAGGCATGGAGCAAAATATTACGTGCTAACCCAATGGTAGAGTACAATAGTTGAATAAATTGTATAATGGCCACTCAGTTTATGGTACTGAGCTGGAAATAATCATTATTTTTTCCCTGATAGCTTCCCTGAAACGGAAGAGGCCTTTTAATTGTGGGTTTTTTGTTTTTTTAAAAAAAGTGTGTGCTTTTGAGTCCATGTTGACTGCATGAACTAGTTTCCTTGGCAAAATTTCAGAAGTCATTTGCCATTGTCTCCTTCCTAGGGTTGAGAAAGAGTGTCTGGCATAAGGTCACCCATCTGATTTTGTGCCTAAGGAAAGACCAGAACTAAAGATCTCCTAGTTTTTAGCGTGATGCCTTAATCCTTATACCAAACTGGTTCTCTTTTAATCTAGCACTTGTTTCTTTTTAGATTTTTTCCCCTAAAGTTTCCTAAAGTTCATTGGCAAGCTGAGAAGCAGTAAAAGTGAATGCGGTTTGAATACATTTTGAAGCTTGACAGATATTTTATAACAATCAGACTTCATAAATATGCAGTTTGAAATGCTACTGTTCAGAAAGTTTTAAAAAGACTGTTGTGCTCAGGATCCAACTATCACATTTTCTGAATAGCATAAGCAGATAATTCTTTTGATAAGAGCAGTGAATTCTCAGTGAATTCAGAAGAAGACTGCTATATCCTCTGATGTTTTCAGTGGTATACAGATATCTAGCATATTATACTATTTTGGTATACAATTTTGGTAAACAATTTTTTTTTTGCATTGATATATATGCCACCCTTCTCCGGAGACTCAGAGCGGCTTACAATGCATTAAGCAATAGCCTTCATACTTCTGTATTTATACAAAGTCAGCTTATTTCCCCCACAATCTGGGTCCTCATTAATTAAGAGTTATGATTCAGAAAATATTTGTAATTTTAGCAACATTCGTTTATTATTACTATTGTGATTTCATGGGTTTTTTTTTTTTTGTAAAGCACACTGACACTAAGGAAGATACATAGTAATAAATATTTAATATTTCAGTTGAGTCCCTATGTGAAATGTTGATCAGGCTTTTTTCTAGGCAGTTCTCCAGTTCAACATGCCAGTTTTTAAACCACCTAAACACATTTTTATGATAGGAGTTTTAAAAATTTCTCTGGTTATTTGCCTTGAAGTCCCCAGAATTCTATTTACAGAAGCCTGTGAATGAATTGGATAAATTCCTTCTTAATGTTCACCTTGTTTTAGCCACTCCTTTTGTGTCAGATAATTACCCGAAATCAAACTTAACTTGAAAATATTTCTACATTGTCATCACAGAGTCCTTAATTTATCATGATAGGTATTGTTCTCCGACTTCTTTTTATAGCTGCTGATTGTTACAGGACAGCAATCCAATTATACTGTACATGCAGCACGCTGAATTACATTAGGATGAAGTACTGTGGGTGAGTGGGCACAAAAGATGGATTAGGGGGCAGAGGTAGTACCAAAATCTGCACAGCATGTTCATTTCAGCTCTTCTTCCAGTGAATCATCTGCCTCTTTATCCGCCACAACTGAGCAAGCTGTCAAAATTGCTTTCTTGTTTTTTCTGGTTGTATTTCTTCACTGTGGCAAATAATTAGAACTTAATCCTAGAGACCTCACCACCTGTTTCCTGGAGGATTGCAGAGGAAGAGAGGATGATTTTGCTGCCTGTGATCTGGTTATTAAATGATAATTCATGGCGGTCTGTCACTATTGTTGCCCTAGAATCTGCAGAAAATTAAGCATTTAGTCTTCATTTCAGAGGCTACTTGGAGGATAAAACTGCTGCAGATAGTTCTATGTAGAGCATTGGGTGGTATAGGGAAGGGAAAAAAAGGGAAATGAAAGCAGACAAGCCGGAAATGAGGAGAGCTACAGATCCATTTCCGCTGCCTTAATCTCAATTAAAGACACATGGCTTTTGAGGGATGTTTTGGGTTTAACCAAACTACATCAAAGTGTGTATGCAAATACTTCCTGCCTTAAAAAAAATTAATGATTTTTCACATTTAGGGACATCCTGGCTTCTTCTTTCATTGTAGTAACAGTTACATCTGTCCTGGGTTCCTTGTCCTTTCTCGCTCTTTCCGTCCAGATTTAAGGTTTCAGTAATGATTCTGGCAGTTTGGAAATTCTGTTTTGGGGGCCAGAGAGACTATAAAATGGATATTGGGCAAAATAGGTCTCAGCGATTTATTCAGAAGGGATCAAAAGCAGTGATCACAGAAGTGTTCCGGTTTTCAGTAAATCTTCTTGTTGCTGTTGAAAACTACAGTTCAACTCTTATCCCAGTTTTCAACTCACCTTCATTTTGCCAGTTACAACTGATCATGTTGACTGCCAATTCAATGCAAGAGAAGATAAAAGCAAGAAACTATTTTCTGTTTGTGACTTGGAACATGTCAATTTCTCCTAGTCTGTTGAAATACACAAACCTCACTTAATCATAGCTATCAAGCCAGGATGGCTTGATCTCCTTTTTTTTTAATTTGGATAAAGCATAAGATGAATTTCATTACAAATTACAAGAGGAAATTTATGTTCTCATTTACTACAATAAAAGTTATATCTTGTAATATTTAACTTGCAAACTCCAACATCTCTGGAAGCCAGAAAATTGAGGGTTGAATTATATAGCTTCTACCATCAGATTATGCTATCTTGGTCTACTCTCCTTTTTGATGTTTGTTTCTCACAGTATCAATGTTTCCTTAGTGACTTCTGCCTAACAAATAATCCACCTTAAGAGAAAAGTCCCTAAACCCTGATATAAATACTTTGAGACTCTAATAGATATAACTCTCTAAAAATTATCTTCCCTGTATATGGCTTGCTTGTAAATGTTACCAGATACGTTAATCTTATCTGTTGGTGCCAAATGTTTTTTTTTTGAAGAGTTTCATACATTTTCTCAGGAGCCCTTCTGCCTGCATTACAATTATGTTTTATACCTCCTTGAGAGGGAGTAAAAATTCCCCGAATTTCCCATTTCATAGTCCTAAATGAGGAATTGTCTTATTGTATTTTTCTGTTATGGAAAAAAAGTGTCATTGCTCTATTCTGAAACTGTATTTTCAGGAGCGTTGAGGGTTGCAATGTAGTTATTTCCTTCTTTCATAATTGGTGCTTTTCAGTTGCTTAAATGCTCAGCTCATTTTTTTTAGCTATATGGAAACTTATTGCTACTCAGCTACAGATTACAGGAAGTAAAGAAATTCTCAACCCTTTTCTTTTAAGAGAGGAGGAAGGAAGGTTCATTTTCCTGTGTTCCCGTCAAGAACTCTATTTTGCCATTTTAGTTGCTTTACAACATTTAGGATATCCTCAAAATTCCGCTAACCACTTTCTCTTTAAGGATCTTAATTGCCTCGTAATAGTGATAGATACTGTACCATAGTCAATGGCAAACAGAATCAATACTACAACCTTATAATCTATTATAATGCTGCCAGGCTGAGAGTCTCAAAATAAATATCCTGAAATCTGTCAATTAATAATGCCAACTTGACAACGTTTTCTTTACTGTGTCTATTCAGAGTGTTCTGTTCTGATCCCAACTGTAGGCTTTGTGAATAGTCCTTGGTTTGTATAAATCATCAATGGTCATAATGTCCAAATTAATGTTGTCATTGTGATTCAGAATAGAAGGGGAAAAAATGGAGGGCTCTGATGCTGACTGCAGTGGGATGCAGAGAAGAAATAAAAGTGAAGATGTACAGTAATCAGATCAGCTAATGGTTAGACAACAATAGGATTAGAATTTGTGCATGTGGAGAGAGTAACATCTGTGATTCTGCAACCAATGACACAAACGCTTAACAAAATGTAGCAAACTCTATTAGATTTCTTTAGGGATTTGGGATCGAGATGGGTTGCTTGGGCTCATATTTTACAAATGTATTTCCATCTCCATTTCTAGTGGATATGTTTTTCCCCCCTCTTGTGCCAAGAACTTAAAAAAGTAAGAGGTAAAGAGTCCCTTTTGTAGTGCTCAACTCCTGTAAATATGCAGTCAAAACGTTGTGTATTTATTTGATGTCATCTAATAATCTGAATTTTTGCAACCCAGATCTGTAGCTCCACACTGAGTGAAAGTGGTTTGCCATTGCCTTGTTTTGTGTGTGTGGGGGTGTCTGTCTATCATCTGTCTATCATACACACGTGCGTTTTTCAGTTATTGTGTCATTTCTGACTCTTTGTGATCATGAATAAGATTATAAGTATCTTAGTTCTTGTAAGTTGTAATGTCAGTGATGATATCAGTATCTTGCTCTCTTGTCTTCTGTTCATTTTCTTCTATTGTTCTCAGTTTTTATGAGTATCAGAATCTTCTTCAAACCTTCCTCAATACTCAAATACTCAGTACATATTCATTCAGCACCCATTCATTCATGCCACATATCTTTTCTTATTTCAAGTACTCCATTCCTACTTCATTCGTACATACTGTATCTTCTAACATACAGAATTCTCATTTCAATGTGAAAAAAGGAGACAGAAGCAAGTTTTCCTACAAAGCTACTTTTTCTGCTTTCAACAAATGTTCCTTTATCATAACTAACTGTATAGGTCTTGCTATTTTTCCTGCATTAGCATGTTTTAATGTTTTTCAAATCAATTTTCCACCTTCAGCAGGCCTTCTGTAAAGTTACACAAATTCATCTGCTTGCTCAATTTTTTAAAAGTGCCATTTATATATACCTTTTAATTGTTCTCTGTGTTTTTCCTGTGAAACATAACTAATCCAGTTTTTGATACATCATGTTTTCGATCCATATTTGTTGATATAAAATCTAAAATGTGGCAGATCATTTAATAATTCCTTACATATTTATTCGTAAAGGCATTAAGCAATACAACGGAGACATCACACATTCTTTTTTTTAACTCCCTGCTTAGTACTGGTTTGCTAAGCACTTCTTAATTCCCATGCTTTATTTGCTTCTGTCATAAGCTGTACTTTATCGGATTCTGCAAAAAAACCCACCAATTCCATATCTGTGCAAAATGTAACATAATTCAAACCTAATTACCTCATTATATATTTTCTCTAAATCAACAAACACACAAAAGAAAATTTTCTCATATTCATAATTTCTCAGTGACATGGTACAAAAGCCTGGTCTGCATACCATCTGTTCAGCACATATTTTGCTCATTGTCACTTGTCATATTGTCTCCTTGAAAATTCTGCTAGATGCTTTCCCAAGCACACTTAGCAAACTAAACCCCCCCTTGGGGTTTTTTCCATTCTTCTTCTTCTTCTTTTTTTTGTAGTTTGTATTTTCTTTTTCTTCCAATCCCCAAGCACATATGTTTAACAAGCTACATAGACACTCTATAAACAAACTATGTCAAAATTTCAATATTTCTCCAGTTACACTGACTGCCTCTCCATTGATAACATTCTCACAGAGTTTATGACTTCCTTTCATCATTTTTTCTTGGACAATTATATTTGCAACACTTGTTTTTGACACATTTCTATCATTCCCATACAAATCTCTAAAATAGTTCTTCCAGAAAACATGCACTTTAGTTTTATCCTAAATGTTAATTTTATTTCCATTTACTGTTTGGGAAGTTCCTTGTTTACCCCTCGTCAGCCACTTTAGAAATCATTGTCTTTTTACATCAAAATGATTCTGCACTTTTATCTTTAAGTGTTCCTTGTTCTCGTTGACTACATTCTTCCTTAGATATTATGCAATGTCTTTTCTTCTTACATTCTGCAGCATCCTTTCTCTTATATGCACTTTTTTTACATTTAAAATTTTAAAATGCAAAACATCTAGTAATCATGCTTTTTCATACTTCGTTAACTTAATTCATCATACTTTTGCAGCATAATGTAACATAATTCTTATCTCTCTTTTGCATCCTCCTTCCTTAATATTCTATTCAATCTGCTGGGAAATTAAACTACCATATTTTTCAGAGTATAAGACGCACTCCCCCCCCCCAAGAGGCTGAAAATTTGGGTGCGCCTTATACTCTGAATTTTGCTTTGTCGAAGCTTTTTTTCAGCCCTAACGAGGCACTAGCAAGTGAAGCGATCTCCATGCTTTGCCTGCTTTTCTCATTGCTTCTCTCTCCAAAGATCAGTTGTGCTTTAGAAGCTGTTTTTATCCCCAAGCAGAGGATAAAAAGCGCATGTGCGCGCCAGAGGTGGGTTTCAGCAGATTCTGACCAGTTCTGGAGAACCAGTAGCAGATGTTTTGAGTAATTCGGAGAACCGGTAAATACCACCTCTGTCTGGCCCCACCCCCATCTATTCTCTGCTTCCCGAGTCCCAGCTGATTGGGAGGAAATGGGGATTTTACAGTATCCTTCCCCTGCCACACCCACCAAGCCACGCCCACCAAGCCATGCCACGCCCACCATGTGTGCTCAAAACTAGAAAACTAATGTGCTGAAGCTGACCAGACTAAGGATGCTAGCCAGATGAATACCTGGTAGGCAGATTTCCCCCCCCTATTTTCCTCCCCAAAAACTAAGCTGCGTCTTATACTCAGGTCCGTTTTATACTCTGAAAAATATGGTAACTCTTAATAGCTTTTCATACAGTATTTCCACCTTCTGTTCAGCACATTCGACTTTCATAGTTCATTATAGTCCTTTCCCTAAAGTTCCCTTCTTAACCCGTCCTATTAGTGTTCCACATTCAGAAATTCTCATCATTTTAGTATCCTTCATTAAAAATTATCTTTACCTTTCATCATAAATCAATAATGTTTTAGCTTTATTTTTGCCTTGCATACATGTTAATAGTTTCAAGTTTAAACAACATATTAAAATAGTTATTTTTGTATTAGCATAGTTATAACAATTACATAGATGTCGATCAAACAATCACTGTTATCATTCATATTTCTATTTCAAATGGCTGAGTCACTTTGACTTGCCTATTCCCATCCATGTCTTTATGTTATAGGACAGGGTCCCCAAGCCCAGGGATGCAGCCCACTTCCAGACCTTGAGCCGTTCAGAACTGGGCCGTAGAAGTGGCAGACACATGCACACACACCCCTTATGTGAGCAGAGGGCACGTGGATGTGTGTGCTCCACTTACACTAGTGAAATGCATATGTGCCTTGGCCGCCATTCACAAAGAACCACCACCTCTCCCACCTGGCTGGTCTGCAAAGCTGGAAAGGTTGGGAACTCTGTAATAGAATATCTCCTTCCCCAGATTGCATTTATTCATAATGTTGTACAGTTCTTCCATTAGGAATATTTACTGAAGTATAACATGCAACAATCACCAGTTTATGGATTCCTACTTAAAATCCATCCATAGCAACTGAGATAACACCCATTTATACTTTCTGCATATATTTTATCTCTTTCATAATTAAATCTATATGTTCTCATCTCTACACACATGTCTTAACACCACTGCACAAAATCAGACCACCATGATTGTGATTTGATACATTCTTCCCTTTACTCTTAGATCCTTAGGCACATAGTGCATCTATTTTCTTTTTTTCTTTCCAACTCTGCATATTTAGCTAGTAAAACAGGACCAAAAAAAGATTAGCCTTTTGACAATGTGTGATGTGAGGCCAAGGTTATCTCCCCTATTGTACGTTTAATGACTATGACAATTTCACAGCATGATATCAAAGAGACTAGGGAGTTATATGTAGGCAATGTTTCCTAGCATTCACTTGAGCAAAGTGTATATTGCCATCAGCTAAGGGAGAATAGTGTAATGTTTGTACTTACTGGAATGGATCTCTCTGTCTTTATGCCTATGTTCTTTGATATTCCTGAATTACCAGTAACTTATAAAATAATTAAGGGACATCCAGTAAAAGAGAACACTTTTTGGGATTGGAGTAATTATTTGAAGGACTCAGAGTCTGCTGTAACTTTGTGAAAACACATAATAATAGTTGTATTGTAGCTCATGATTCCTTTTGTGTTTTGTTTTTGGCTTAATAAGTAGGTGGCACTTTCGTTAACTATATTTATTTCCTTTTTGATCTGGGATCATGTTCCCATTTGGAATGAGAAGAAAAAGAAGCAAAACCTTCCTCCTGAATATGTGCATGAAGGAAATCCTATTATACAGGGGAGTTCTAACTACATAATCACTATTTCAAATTTTTGGTACTATATAAAACCAAGAAATACAGATAGTTAACACTTGACTTTCCATTGAAACAATAAAACAAAACAAACAAACAAAACAAAAACAAAAACAAAAAAACCTCCAGAAGGACAAAAGTGCTGTTTGGTTGTGTTTGCTTCTAGCATGATTTGTGGTTATCTCTGAATTGGAAAAATTGTTGGCATACTTTAAGTTTCCAGAGAAACTCATTTTATGTGTAGACTAACCTAGAAATGCCAAAAATGATTGGGGAAGCTGCCACACCAAAGGCATTTCACATTGCGTGGGGTCTCTTCTTTCCTGAATGGAACTTTATGGGGGAGCTGTAATTTTTCACTTCAGACAAAATGTGCTCCTACTCTTTCATTGTTTTATTGTAGTAAATAAAAAAAAACTATTAGAAAGTTTATAGTAAGTACTTATGTGTCTTCCTTCAAATTTCCTATGTGGGGGGTGTTAATATCTTCTAACTACTGAGAGAAAGATATTTGTGCCCGATGGTATGCAATTGTTTTTTTTGGAAAGGTAATATAAAGTAGAACACTAACAAGCTGCTGCAGCTTCACTGCCAGAGGTCTGAAAGTGCTGTGGAATTGTTATAGTAACACTGGGTAAAAAGATCTTTTTGATAACTAAATTAATTTAAATCAACTATGACTGAGAATATATAAAAAAGATTGATAGGTGCAGTCCTCCTCAACTCAAATTATTTTTAAATAATAACTCCAATATTTAGATGCATAGAAATAGTTTAATAATATTTAGTAATATTTTAATAAAGAGATTTTTCATTTTGCTTTTATTTGTATACTTCTAGCCTGTCAGTATGTACCTAAATAAATAAAATAAATGAATGCCTGGAAACGCATGTACATATGTTCCTGTATGAGAGAGTATGCTACAGTGGTATGGTGGTTAAGAAAGAACAGAAATATTTTTTTCAGATGCAACTGGAAAGGAATAAACACAGACCTTTAAAAATGAAAAGGTTTACAAAGTTGGTTTATTTGACCAAGGTAAAAATGTATATGATTGTCTTTCTAGCAGCTTTTAATGGGTTTTTCTTGACAAAGACTTAATGATGAGGCGTTAAAGATTTGTTTATAGATAAAATATGGGAAGAAGAGAGTTTTGTTGCATTTTTAGAGAAAGTGACAAACTGCAGTATGAAAATTGAGCAGAGATTAAGAAAAGACAACAAGAAATTATTTGAAGGGCTTAAAAATTAAAATTTTCAATATGGTACTGTTTCTAGTAGCTCCTAATGGAATGTTCTTGATTAAGTTTAAATGATGAGGTTTTTTTAAAAATATACTGTAGGATAGAACATGAAAATATTTTTCTTCTTCTTTGTACTTTTAGAGAAAACAAGCTACTATGTAAAGTAAGGAAAGGAATATGAAATTGATTTACCAGTTTAAAGAAAATGGAGTGGGTGGAATAGAATAGAATAGAATAGAATAGAATAGAATAGAATAGAATAGAATAGAATAGAATAGAATAGAATAGAATAGCATATTTCTGGTAGCACTTAATGGATGTTTGCTAATTATGATCTCACGATGAGGCTTTATTGTTTGGTAATAGATAAAACATGAGATATGGGAAAATGAGATTTTTGGTCAAAACGTTAGAGAGGGTATTACTGAAATTGTACTTGTCTTGGTGAAGGGGGAAATCATTGGATTGTGCTTATTGTACAGTTTGGACAATCATACAATAGGCCATTAACTGTTCACTCTGCTGCACTTATTTGTGAAAATAGTTTAAAGGCACAGTGGTCCTCTGCTATGTTAGGAAAAAATGTTTTCCGTAAAAGAGGGGAAATAATTACAGTTATTGGGAAGAATCCTTATGTGGATATTCCTGCTTTTTCTCTCCTGCTGCTCTCAAGGAACATCCTTAACCATCTGAATTCCAGGTTTTAGTTACACCTTTGGATGAAAGCTGTGTGGGAGAAATAAGAACTGAAGTTTAAAATGTTACTTTAAATAACTTAAGTAGACATACATGAAGAAGCTGTACTTTAAATATCATTGTTGTCCATGGTATTTACCCCCTTGGGGATTAAAACTGTCTCTTGTTTTGATGAGCTGGCTTGTAAGAATCTGCTATAATCATAGCTTTCTGCTGAAGGGTGCTTTAAAAGGATTTAGGCTGTAGCTGAAGATCCTTTGGTGCATCATATGTGATTGATAAACTAAATCCCACTGAAGATGTGAGTTAGTTACTATCCATTTTAAACTTTGGTCATGTATTTAACAGCAAGAGAATAACCACAATAATCTTGCTTTTTTTCCAGTGCACCGCTCCCACAATCCATGGCTGGGTATTTCACTTTGGGTTGCTTGGGAACTGGGTGATGAATA
>JANHZT010002031.1:46528-58992 GCA_032468215.1 Stegonotus admiraltiensis | reverse complement strand
GATGGAAGGCTGAGTCGACCTTGAGCCTGGTGAGATTTGAACTTGCAGTAATTGCAAGCAGCAGATGTTAATAACACTGTTTTAGTCCACTGTACTACTGATTTGCAGTTCTGCCTCAGGTAGCATTTATTCTTGGGCCAGTCTTGTTTCTCACATAACCTTTATATAATATTCTGTACATTTAAAGCTTGGCTGAAATATTTTTTACTCGTTTTCCATTAATCTTTAAATGCAGACAAGAAACCGTTTTGAAGGCACCCGGTCAGAAGTTGAATCCTTGATGAAGAAAATGAAGGAGAATCCTCATGAGCACAAAAACATCAGCCCCTTCACCATGGAGGGCTACCTTTATGTTCAGGAAAAGCGTGAGTACCTTTATGCTTACTTCAAATAACATTTTTTACTTGAATTGACTTTGAAGCTTTTATTTCAGTCAGGAAAATGGATGGCTGATGCAATTAGAACCTCTGGAAGTTCCAAAGGTGCTTTTACAAAAGGCAACTGGATTTTCAAGAAATCCTAGATGATTGAGAATCTCCATAGACAACATCTGGAAAGGGTACCTCCTTAGAAGAATTATTCCTCTATTTTTTCCTTTTTCAGTTATTTTTAATGAAAATAAAAATAACTGGAACCAAATATTACATATTTTTAACGACATTAAGTATTACATAGTTCACTGTATGCACTGTGAAATCTCTAGGATAACAATATGTAAAACTGTTTAATATCTTCATATCTTTCCTTGCAATCTTTTTTGGCTAGTTTGGAGATATACTCCTATAGATATTGCTGCAACACAATTGCTAGCATGAATAGGCATTAGCTGTATTTCCAGACTACCAAAAGATAGAGCATCATCAGAAGAGACAGAAGTTCCCAACTGCTACAAAGATGAACAGGCATCAAGCAAATGAATTTTATTAATGTTAAGAGAAATAGAAATTATGTGGCTAAAACAGATTTTACTTTTTCCCCTTCTAATTAGTTTGCTGCAATACGTTTGCGCTTACAGAAGAATTGCTATCCCCTTGAGCTTTCAACCACGTTGACTGCAACCAGCTTACAGTTTCTTGCTATTTTTATCCTAACTCTAATTAGCAAGAATAAAATAAGATCCCTATGAAACTTACATTTCAAGAGAGGTCTACATAATGTAACAGAAGTTGAAAGTAGATAGTCTAATTATATATTTGAAATAATATCAACACCTGTATCTAAAAAGTTGTTGTGAAGCGAAAAGCTGCAGTGAGTATTAAAAGAAAATCTCTGCTCTTTTCATTCCATCTAATATCAGGTTGAGGACTGCTGTTAATAGACTGCGTGCTACCTTCAAGGAAAACTAATATATTTCCTGATTTTAAATTGTATTTTTTAAACCTACACAGAGTTTCCATTTTGCATCTCTTTCTTCCAGAGTATTTCCCCCCCCCTTTGGAGATTCTTTTTTAGATTTACTAAAAAAAGATGATAAATTATAGGAATTACTGCCTTTTGTTTTCATGGACTGAAATTGACAGAGTAATTCAAGTAAAGATTAGTGACCTTTTTTTGTGATTTTCAGTATTTCGGATATAGAAACATAGGAAATTGACGGCAGGAAAAGACCTAGTGGTCCAGTAAGCCCGTCCTTTATGTTTTTGTTTTATTTGTTTTTTACTTTTTATTTTATTTATCATTTTTATATTTTATTAATTTTTACTTTATTTTTTATTTCTAATTTTTGTCAGATAATGGACATGCATTTATCCTAAGCATGTCTAAACTCAGTTACTGATGATTGACCCACTATCTCTTCTGGAAGTTGGTTCCAAGCTTCCACGACTGTTTCTGTGAAGTAATACTTTCTAATATTACTTTTGAACTTCCCTCCTGTCAGTTTGAGATTATGCCTCTGTGTTCTTGGTTGCTTAATATTGAACATCCTTGCCTTCTAGAACCTTACTCACACTCTGAATATATTTAAAGGTTTCAATCGTATCATGAATTGTAGCCTGTGCAGCGAGTTTGGTTCCATCCTTCCATATGCTAAGATGTACATTCAATTAAAATTAGCTTGCATTTGTATGATATCTGAAATATACAACTCATTTCTATTCTGACTAGGTCATTTTGGGACATCCTGGGTAAAGCATTACTGCACATATCAGAGTGAATCCAAACGAATAACGATGGTGCCATTTGACCAGAAGTCTGGTGGAAAGGGGGTGAGTAAAAATGCAGATGATTTGTCATGGAGATACTTATGATTATTTAAACTAAACTAAACATTTAAACTAAAATGGAGTTGACCAAAATTATTAATCATTTCATTTAAATAGAGTTATTATTTCTTCCAATATGAAGGAATATATTTCTAGGCATAAACAATAAATTCTTTCAGTTTTCATATGAATTAATTGTATTTGCATCTTTATAATGATAGGAGAATGAGAATGTGCTGAAATCTGCTGATCTAAACGTTAGGACACAATTCACAAGTCAAAAAAAGAATACATAATTGTGCGTATCAGACACAAGGATACTTTCTGGTTAACAAGGCTTCTTTGTTTATCAAAATGTTCTTTGCACCATTTCTCTTATCATTATGCTCTGCATATATATCTAAATATTTATATGTGATGTGCACATAGGTACATATATAATAACTATCTCTCTCAGTTTAACTTCCGCAAATTCTTCATTTGAGCATTATCCTAGAAAAGAACTTTTTTTGAAAAGGTAACAGAATCTTACTTGAAAAAAAGAGAGCTCCGCATAAAAAGCTTTTAAATATTTAATACAAAGATTCCAACGTAGTAATTTGTTTGTTTGTTGCAATTAATGTAATACCAGGAAGATGTCTCAAGGCACTTGCTGCTTATATTAATTCCTTAAAGGGATGAGATGAATTATTATATTCACTTTGTTTTGCCCTGCAGCCTTTTACTTGTCTGCATTTGCATTGGCAATGCTTCTAAAGCTATAAAAATTTTCAGGTACTATATTTGAAATTATGTTCCTGTTATTCTTATTCAGTCAAGTCATTTCCTGAAACGAAGTCATTATTTGACACATCCCAATGAATAGCTTTTGCAAGTATGCTTTTAGTAATGGGATACACAGGTATTCCTCTAAGGGCATTGGACCATGATTCGTGGTCTGGGAATGTTTATTTCATTTTGTGGCACTTCCCTATCTGTGTATCTTTTAGAAGCCATTTGAGCTTCTCATCTGCCAGGTCTTTCTAAGAATCTGTGAATTGGACTAAAGCCAACAACAAAAGTGGAACATTGCCTGATTAGTGATTGAGCAGATTTACTTTCCTTTCTGTGGGTTGGGCTACAATCAGAACTAGATTGGAAATTGCTTTTTCCAGCAATTGAAAAACAACATTATGATTTGTATAATTAGGGATAAAAGAATACAGACCATTAGAAGTACAGGTAGTTCTTGACTAATAACAGTTCATTTAGTGACTGTTCGAAAAAAGTGACTTATGACTGTTTTTTCACACTTAACGATCGTTGGAGCATCCCCTTGATCACATGAAGAAAATTCAGTTGTTTGGCTGACTTATATTTATGACGGTTGCACTGCCCTGGAGTCATGTGATCCCTTTTTATGACCTTCTGACTAGCAAAGTCAATGGGGAGGCCAGATTCACCTAACAACCATGTTTGTAACTTAACAACTGCCATCATTCACTTAACAACTGTAGCAAGAAAGGTGATAAAATGGGCCAAAATTCACTTAACAACTGCCTGTCTTAGCAACAGAAATTTTGGGCTCAGTTGTGGTTGTAAGTCGAGGACTACCTGTATCATCTCAGATGACTCTTTATGTGGCATGATTGTAATTACTGAAAAGGGAAAACCCTTCTGGTTTTAGAAGAATCCTAACGGGGCAAAAGAAGGGAAAAAAAGAACCGCCTTTCTAAGCAAAGAATATTGACATGGTTGTGGTTGATAGGTGCATTTAAAATGTAGGTTGATAGTAGCCTAAAAGCATGTTCTTTGACATTACCTTACATAGTTTTTTTTAAAAAAGGGAGTATAAAAATTAATGGAAGGTTCAGAGCTGGAGATAATGTTCCATTATGGCCAAAGCTAGGAGCATGTAAGAAATATTCTCCAGTTTTGCTTTGGGTTGGCTAAACAGGTAAACACTCTTTGAGGCAAGATTAGATAAAGCTTTGATCTGTCTTATGTTCTTATCTCTTCTAAGATTGATAGATTTAAATGAGGTTTAAATAAATCTTCTGTTTCTCATTTTGCAAAGAGTATCTTACAGGATATACAAATCCTTTTCTTTATTACCTAGTTTTAATTGATAATCAGCATGGGGTGAAATACTGGTTCCAAAGTGAATGCCTCTGGCATTGAAAATAAGGTTGCTTCCAGATTGGATTTAAAAAAAAGAAAAGAATTGACCTAATATGTGATTTTAAATCCTGCCAGGGAGAAGACGAAGCTGTTATTCTCAAATCTTGCACTCGACGGAAGACTGATTCCATAGAGAAGAGATTCTGCTTTGATGTAGAAGCTGTGGATCGGTGAGTTTATTTATTAAATTTATATCCCAGCTTTTATTCAGGAGCTCAGTGTGGCTTATATAGTGCTTCAAATTGAGTTCGCTTTTTGCCATTCATTAGCCAGAATGGCAGAAACAGAAATAAACTACTTACAAGTCATGCTTCACCAAAACAGACAACCAGATGCTTTCATCAAAAGGTGCAGATCAACCCAATTGAATATAGCATGAATATCACACACATACACCAAGTATAACACACCAAGTATAACCTAGCCTTACATCAAAGGAGTTTCAGGGACCACCAGCAGGATACTCTAAATAAATGTAACATGTACTCCAACAAAGCTATGAAAATATCATGTGCAATGTAGGGATACAGTACCAAAATGAAGACAAATTCGCAGTCATATACTGTTGATAATCCTCATCCTACGATGGCAATTGGTGCTGGGATTGCCATTGTTAAGCAATGCGGTCATAAAATGTGACCATTTTGCTTAGCAACTGCAATCCAAACAGTCTCAGTTCCTATTGTTAAGTGAATGCCCTGCTCCATAGGTGAAGCAACATCTTGTCAGCTTCCCACAATCAAATCAGTGGGAAAATTGAAGGAAAGTGCAAGACTCTGCTGGGTATGGGAGGAAGCCAGGGGTGAAATGCTCCTGGATCGGACCAGATTGCCCGGTCTGGTAACGATCTTGGCTGTTGGTTCGGCGATCCGGTAGTGATGGTAGAGCGAAGCTCTGCCCACCCGCCCAGGTGTCATTACTTCCTGGTTTTAACCAAGAAGTAATGTGTTTTTTACCTTCTGTGCATGCGCAGAAGGTTTGTGCATATGCAGAAGGTCTGCACGTGCATGTGATGTATGCATGCGTGCGAGCGAATTGAGCATACACGTGGCACGTGCACTTCCGAACTGGTAAGGAAGGTAAGTAGATTTCACCCCTGGAGGAAGCAGAGGATGTGGGGGGGAGTAGAGGTTTGGGGTGAGTGTGCAGAAGCCCTGAAACCACTTGAATGTTCAGCTCCAGGATCGAGAGACTTCTGAGGGACACTCTACGCTCAGAGAGTCTGCCCCAGTAGATTTTCTGGGGCAGAAAATCCCCTCAGGCTGAAGATTTTGACACAGATCATTTTAGCCATCCCCCAGAGATAAGAGAGAATCCTCTCAGAAGGCAGAAGTGGTTTGTGAACTTCTCTGCAGGCTTCCCCTATTGACTTTCTGGGGAAGCTGGCAGGGATGATTGCAAATCTGATCAGATCATTGTGGGGCACTTGGCAACCAGGCATTAAGTGTGAATGGGTTGCCAAGTGCTCAGATCACAATCACATGAACACAGGGATATTGCAACAGGTGTAATTTCGGTGTCCAGTCCTAAGTTGCCATGTGCGAGTAGGCGGCAATATAAATTTTCTAAATAAATAAAAGTAAATAAGTCCTTTCATTCAGCATGGGCATCATTTTGAACAGTCGCTGATTCAATGGTCATAAGTCAAGGACTTTCTGTACAAAATAAAATGCAAAGTCAGTAAACACCACTACATAGGGCACACACCTGCAAGCCTAACAAAATATAACCCTAAGCACCAGCTAGTAATCACAAGACACGATCTCCCTTTATGGAGAGAAACTAGAACAAATCTTCAGGCGGGAAGCAGTAGAAATTTTAGAACGGCTCAGAACGAAAAATTAAAGAGAATTCTTAAAAACCACAATATAGATTCCAATCCTCTTTTGGGAGCTGATAGAAAGATTTCATTCATGCTTTGATTTAAGAACTCTTGCAAATTCGAGAAATGTGAAATCTAAAGAATAATTGTCTCCAAGTCCACATAGTAATTTAAGAGACAGAAATCATGTCAGTTTTTATTGGAATTCTCATAGGATAATTCTTCGAGTTATCCTTAATTTTTCTATAAAGTTTTCTGATATTTAAAATATATCCAATATGTTATCTTAGCAACATTAAGACTACCTACCAAAAATAGCTCATTATCATTTCAGTATTGATGAATAGTAGATTAATAAACAAGAATTTTTAATGAATTAGCATGGTAATATGAAACGTCATTAAGCACTCTCAGAAAACATAGAGATTCAAAATGGTAATTGTGACTAGTTTTATTTCATAAATAATCATATGTTTTCTCATGACCATTATAATGTTTAACAGGTTGCAACTTAAATATGATTTAGACATTCAATTTTATAATATTTACATTTAAAATAAATGTAAGCTTAAATTGTAAAGCTTTGAAACACTGAGCTACAAGTTAGGATGATTTAAATTTGAGACAAGTTGTTATAAACAGCTGGAAAAATGTTTGAGATGTAAAGAGTTCAGTTTAAAGGTGTTTGAAATGGGACTTTGGAGCCTGATTGTTTCTAGAAAGATCAGAACAACCCCTTTTTATCAGTTCTGATCATTTTGCATTTTCTGATTCACAGTGAATAAATGCAGTTGTTTCTGTATTTTTGGTACTATGTAAGATTTGATAATGAACGGTCTATAATTAAGAGAGATTAAATTGCTTACTTGGATTAACTGTGAATTAATCCACCTGAAAATAAGACCAAAAAAATTGATTGCATGTTTATGTCTAAATAGCCCCATGTAAACAAAACAATGTGTAGAAAGAATTAAAAGAAATTAATATTTTCTGTTATAACTTTTGGGCTCATAAGCAATTTCATAAAAGATTGCCTAGGTCAGTGGTGTCAAACTCACCTTGTCACGGCAATGTCACGTGATGTATCGTGAGTTTTTCCCCCTTTGCTAAACCGGGCATGGGCGTGGCCAGCACATGATGCATCCAGCCGACGGCCCATGACAGCCCAGATTGTATGGTACTGTTTATTTAGTTTGTTTTTGCACACATCCCATCAATGGTGGGTTCCTCCCAGTTCCGCCCGGTTCCGCCGAGCTAGTAGCAGTGACAATATGACGTCACCGAACTGGTTCTGCCCCCCCCCTGCATTATTCTTACCTTTTATTTGGACCACCTCCAATCTACTGCTGCCTCCTGAGTCCCAGCTGATCAGCTAGAGGCAAAAAACCTGTTTAAATTCTTGCCACGGGCAAGAAGGGCCACCCTACAGCTGATCAGTGTTAAAAGAAAACAAATGAGTAGACCGGTACAGTTCTGCAAGCAGTTAAAAGCCTGGTAGACCAGTACCTCTGCTAAATCCTAAAGAATTGTCACATGACCATCAAGCCACGCCCACAGAACTGGTAGTAAAAAATTTTAGAACCCACCCCTGCATCCCATAGTTTGTTTCTTTGAAATCTAGCTATACAAATGTCTTTAGACATTTATGTCTAAATATGTAATTATTTGGCATCCAGTACATAACTCTTCTATTCATGTAAGCATTGGGAAAGAGGGCTGTGCCCTAGAAATCAGGGTTAAGGTCTTGGAAATAGCTGTATGAGGTAACATGTAGGTCAACCTACACTGCCTTCTCCACTAGTGTAAAATGTACAAACAATATATGAAATTGCTTAAATTAGCACAAATTATCATCAACGAATGTTGTAATATGTTAAAATATATTTTTAAAAACCTATACTCTATATAAGTAACATATAGTGACTGCAATAATGTATTCTCTTTGAATACATCAAAGATCCAATAGAATTAGCTGTTCATTAGAAAACCTGATTAACTGCTAACTGGAATTTTTTTTTAAAAAGAGGGGGGGGAACCCTATTGATTTATTATCTCTGATTTACCTAAAATAGAGATGCTACTTATGCATACTCTCTTACTTTGCCTGTGAAACCTGGTTCAATCCTTTTTTCTTTCCTTGGGAGTTTTATATTGATGTTCTCCTCCAATCCAAGTCTAGTTGCTGATTAGAAACCCCAAAAGTGCAGCCAATCAATAGTGGAGGGGGAAAATAAAAAAGTTCACGGATTTTCTTCTCTCCCAAGGTGGGAGATTCTAGATGTATGGACTAAAAAGGCAGTAGGTTCTGTGTTAATTGTTTCAGGGCTTTTTGTCATAAGAACTTTCCAGGAACAGAAAATGTGAAGGAGATGCAGCATGGCTGAATCTGGTAGAAAGAACAGCAAAAACAACAACAACAAAAATAGATGTAATTGCCTTGATTCTTTGGAGAGTGAAGGGTGGGAAGATAAATTAGCTTTTCTGGTTTCTACTAAAAATCAGATTAAGGTGCATGATCAACAATTCTAGAGGTGAATAAAAGATACAAGTCAATTTCTTCAATGTTATTTTAGCTATAACTGATCCATAGGAAATCAAATTTAAATGATTATTTTTAGTGAACTACACTGGGAGTATTTCTGCTGAAGTATTTACTATATACACATACACTTCCTTAACAATTGCTTAGGAATGGTACTTGAACACCAGTGGAAAAATAATAGGCTCTTTATATTAAGCTGATTCAGCTAACATAAAGTGACTACTATTTCTCCATCAACATCCAAGTTTTATTCAAGGACAGTACAACAGTAGTTATATTTGTAGTCCTATAGAAGAGAGTCAGAAGAGTTCATCATAAGAAATTTTTACTGCACCAGTGGAATTTGTCACCCTATTGAAAACAGAACAAGAATTCATTTTGGCATTCTTTGCCAATCATTTTTCTAGCTTGCTGTCATGCATCCAAATGTGCATTGTGTACAAATAGGAAAGGGTCAAACGAATAAGAATTGCGAAAAGAAAAGGTGAAGCCAGAGTCAGTGGAATCAGATGAGGGAACAGAGGCCACTTGTTTTAATTTCTCTGTTGTCAATTACATATTGCCGAGATGATAATGCTGTGAGGCATTAAGCAGATGGCATCAGTGATGCTTTGTTACCTCTCAGCATTAATAACATAAAATCCTCTAACTTGTGCTGTTTCAAAAGACTGTAGCTAATGAATCTGTTACTGATACTGGATCCCATACATCCAGATACATCATGTGCATCTTATCCCAACTTGTGAGCGGCAGTTAGCCTGCACTGCCAAGTAATTCTGCCCCCAGTATCATGTGGGTCAAGCAAATTTGATTTCTTGTGTCCAGCTAGAAAACTCAAAATCACCACAACTCCTGGAACCCAGTAGGATCATGATTTTATATTGAGTTACGTGAAACTATACATGTAAGCCTCAAAACCAAAGTTGATTGTGCCTGCTGAATACTTGGATAGAATACCAGGACTGGGAGCTAGTCTATAGATTAAAGGTTTTCCCCCTGCCTGACTCTAGGGGGCAGTGTTTCATCACCATTTCCTACCTGAGGAAGTCAGTGTTGTCCAAGTACACTTCTGTGGTCATGTTGCCAGCATGACTATATGCCGAGGTGCATGGAATGCTGTTGCCTTTCCACCGAAGTGATACCTATTTATCTACTTGGCTTTGTATGCTTTCGAACTGCTAGGTTGACAGGAACTGGGGCAAGAACAGGAGCTCATCCAATCATGTGGTGCTTGGGTCTTGAACTGCCAACCTTCTGGTCAACAAACCCAGCATCTTAACTGCTTGGCCGCCCTGTGTAGATTGACAACAATAAAACAAAATTGGTGGAAGGCAACGGAAACGCCTCTGTACTGTTGTCAGAAAACCCTGCATGGTATACTGTATGTCCATGAAGTCACTAAGAGACAAGCTTAACTTGAAATATATTTTATACATGTATAGATTGTGCATCTCAAACTCTGTACTGTGGACACCAGAGGTGGTCATCTTGCTTGATGAAGAGGTACCATGTCTTCAAAGGGTTCAATTTCTCATACTTTGCAAGTCAAGACTCCTTCAGATCAAATAAGATATCACATTAATAAATACATGTTGATTCAGTGTCTGTTTAACAATCTGTAGTCCTCTTAACTGTACAGTAACCACAAAACATGAACCACTTACCAGTTTTTCTTTCAATATCTGACTTTTTGCTTGCAGAGAAATGGTAGTGGCAGCTGTAAGGGAAGTTCTCCGCTTATCATATTTATTAATTTTTTAGTTTTGTACTTGTTTTTTTAAGTTGACCGATTTAAATTTTCTTGTGAATTTATTTTGTCTGAGTGAAGTGTTGAAGGAGATGTGATGAAGTAGGATTAGGTCCTGAACTTTAAAAGTCTTATCATAGCTAAGCATATGACCAAAACTGCATTCATGTTCTGTGTCTGAAGATGAAGTGGCAATGGGACAAGTATGCAGAAAGAAGATAAATTGGCTATATCAACATATCCATTTTCTTGCCTATAGCGGCATATTTACAGAATGATGAACTGCAACATCCACATTATTCACTCTATGCAGGCCAGATTGTAAAAGAATGCAAGTCTTACCAATTATATCCTCTCCATAAATATGTGTATTATTGCCTCCCCTAAATTGACCCTGCATTATTTATATGAAGTATTTTCTCTCCTAGAAAAAAAAATCTTCATATAACAGATTCCTTGAACTGTTATTGCAGTGATCTTAAAATCTTGCTGAGGAAACCTTCATATAGCCTTTTATGTCCTAGGTAAAATTTTATGTTATGAAACGTTATAACGCCAAATAACCCATTTTGGATTTTAAGGTCTGCTTATGATGTAGCCTGTAGGTGGCAGCTGTGGCTGCTTTATTAGTTTTTAGCTCAACTGGAAAATAAATATCTATAGAGATATTATATACAAGAAACCACCATTGATGTTAAATAGAGATGGCAGAAATAAATTGAGCAGAAACTAGTGTAGTTTTATGGCTTTTCAGTCTGCTTTTGAAAATCAATGTAGAACCAGTTTTTACAATTATTTTCCCAACAAGTAGTGTTATTAAATCAATGCAATAATTATGTTTGTGTATTATCCTATTGACGAATAGCAAGCACCTTCAGAATATTATTTATTAGAGGCTTGTTCAGGACATGTGTAATATTTCCTGCAGGGTATATATTTGTGTGTGTGTGTGTATGTAAATCACAAATCCATAATACAACTTTGATAACGTTTCACTCACCATTTCCAGATCATTGATGCTTACTTCCATAAGAAGCAGTATTGTACTTACAGGAAAGTTAAAAAAGAATTTCTGGATTGATCTTCACCAAATAGATCCTAGGTCGCACTCTTTTTGAGTTATCCTTACTTGTAGATTATGCATTTTTGTAGATTATGCATTAATTAAATAAATAAATTTTGCTATTAGCCATGTTTAGCCAAAGTTTTATCTTTTCACAAAGTCCAGGTTTTGTTTTGTTTTTTTAAAAAGGAAGGTGCCTTTCTGTTGTAGTAACATGTACCATAAATTCCTTTCAGTGTGTTAAATATAGATGGACTTTATTTAAAGCTAAAGTCCATGTGTTGCCCCATAAAGTTGCTATATTAAAATTCCCGAAGTGATAGGAAAGCGGGTAATAATAATTTCAAAATAATAATTACAAAATACATAATTCAGGTGACAAAATATTAAATAAAGAAGTAATGCAGTTGCCTTAAATCCTCACCATAAAATCTGGATATGGCAAGTACAAACATTAGCTCTTGACTTTTCACTTCTTCTGATCTTCACCCAAATCTTTTTTTAAGCATGGGAAATAATTTGTTCAATATGAGGAATGGGAAGATAGAGGATTTGATAGAACTAGTGAAAGTAGTTATCCTGAATGCTAAATGTTAAGAATGATATATAACTATTTTATTTAAAAACAAGGGATTCTTCTCAATAATATGGAGAATTCTTGCATTAAGCAGGACAAGTTCCCTAGAAGAATTCTGGAAGAACAATCTGGAGTCTGAACCTGACTTGTGCAACACTTTGGATTTAAGGTGCTTTGGGATATATAGACACAACAACTTATAGCACCAGCGCCTTATGTTGGATGCTGCGGCTGCTTTTCACAGCTCCAAAGCATCTTTTGCTTTCCTGGCCAAGAATCACAATTATAGTGATAAATCATATTGGATTCTTTGCGGCACAGAATTTCTTTAAACTCTCAACAAGTTATG
>JANHZT010002031.1:32392-43304 GCA_032468215.1 Stegonotus admiraltiensis | reverse complement strand
AATGGAGGGATTTATATTCCTTGCAGACAGCTGGTCATTTGCATCCTTTTAGAGATTTGTTGAGGCCACTTGGAGGTTAACTGTCTCGTCAGGATCATCTGAGTAGTGCAAAGAATACGAATGGCCAGCTGTCTGCAAGGAATACAAATCCTACCATTCCCCCACCATCCAGTCAGAGCTGAAGAAGTTTCTTGGATGAGAAGCGAAACGTCTTCAAAGAAAAACAGGAAAGTCCAGTTGCTTCTTGAAAAAGTACCTTTGGGTTAGATTTGGACAGAAATGCAAATCCCATCAATTTAATTAATGAGAATTTTCCTTGATTGCTCTTTTATGAAGTTTCTGTTGGGTTTTGGCATACTATTGCGACCATTCTTTATTTGAATTACCTTCATGAATATTTGAGAAATGTTGCTTTGAATGTTTGTGGGCCCCCCCAAGAGATCTATTGAAGTGAAGAGCGAGAAAAATTGATGAAATTCTAATTTTTTTCTGTTTTTTTTTAATGCACATAATTTCCTCCCATTTGAGTTTTGAGTCTGAACCATGGAAAGATGCATTGTAGTAGCTTTGGCTGAGTTCGCCTGATTTACCACCTCTGTTTTTCCTATTTCATATTTTTAAACCTATTATTCACAGCATCATTCCATTCATCTCTGCAGGCCAGGAGTGATTACAATGCAGGCACTTTCTGAAGAAGATCGAAGGCTGTGGATGGAAGCAATGGATGGCCGAGAACCAGTAAGCAAGAATCTTTTATGAATAGGGATTAAGTAGGATAATCAAAAGAACCTTTCATGGTTTGGGTTGCAGTTCTTTCTCATTGGATGTCATATGGCAGTTCTGTAGTTTTGCAGAAGAATCTTTTGAATCCTTTGGTAGAGTCCTTGAGGCAATATTCCATTTTCTTTGCAAGCCGGCATTAAAGCTTTCCCTCTGAGTATTGTTAAGAAAATTTAGTCTATAGCTCAGGGTAGCCCAGATATTTGCTATACATTTTCTGTAAAAAATATGAGATATAAATCATGATTATTAGACAAATAGATAAAATATATTTGTCTGAAAGCTGCTTAAATGGCCACAGTGGGAATTAATGTCCTTGAAACTTGCTAATATCTGTAGGAGTACCCATTTTATTTTCAAGTTTCTATAGTTTGCTTCTGTGGTTGTTGGTTATTTTTTTCTCAAGAAAAAAAATGGCTTTGAATGTCAAAACAATTAGACACAGAAACGGTTTTTTTTCCTTCATGCCATCATTCTGCTGAACACCTAATACCTACAGTACTGTCTTATGTCTAAGTATATTTACTTATGTAGTATAGCTGTATTACTTTGATCCTTTTCATCTGTTCCACTACTATTATTGGTATCATTATTATGATTATTATTACTTTGTTACTATGATTATGATTACTTGATTTTTTGCATGTACCCTGAGAGCTAATGCACCGGAGACAAATTCCTTGTGTGTCTAATCACACTTGGCCAATGAAGTGTTCTGTCCTGTCCTGTCCTGTCCTGTCCTGTCCTGTCCTGCCCTGCCCTGCCCTGCCCTGTCCTGTCCTGTCCTGTCCTGTCCTGTCCTGTCCTGTCCTGTCCTGTCCTGATATAATTTTTGTAGAACTCTTTGGGACTATTCCTACAAATTGACTTTGAGTTCTTGCACATAATTTCTTTCAATAACTGCCACTGTCTGTGACGTGTTACAGAAGCACTGCGATGAGAAGACCTGGATGTGCTTTTACCTGTTAAGTTTGGAGCCTTTCTCCAGAATAATAATAAAATAAAATACTCAAGAGTCAACCAAGAAAAATAGCCATAAAATATTTGAACAAATTTTCTGAAGAAAGAATCTGTTACCCAACAAGCAATAGCAGCAAAGAGCAGCAACCCATGACAAGAGGGTGAAAGCATAGGCAGAAAATTCCAAGCCATTGGCATAGACATGCATATACAGTACACCATGTGTATGCATATGCATAAATATGTGTGGTTTGTGCCAACTATTTGGGAATCGCCCCTGTCTCTGCCCTTATTCCCCCCTCCCCCATTGACTCTGCTAAAGAGCAACTAAGCAGCCATAAATCATCCTTAATTGCCTGCTCAATGCTGAGAGGCATTTGGGAAACCAAAAGGAATGTCATCAAATGTTAGCTCTGTGAGAAGAATTCTCTTCCAGAACCAAGTCCACGTAGGAAAAGGTAGCTGATACAGAAATCTCAGCGTTGATACTTTGCCCAGGAGTGGGAGTAAGATATGGATGCAATTGGTAGAAAAGAGGGCAGGGAAAGGAGGAGGAGCCCTTTCACAACTGATATTATATCACATGAGGTTGGATGCATTGTTATTGTTGTGCTGCTCTTTTATCCAGATCTAATACATCTATGGCTAGATGTATAATATAGTAGAAAAAGCCACCAACATAGGAATGCCTGTTGGAGATGCATAATTTAGCATATATGGCTGTTAGCAAGAACTGCCAATCTGAGCAGCTGGCATTCTGCTTCAAAAAATGATCAGCAGCAATGCAGATGAAAAACCAGCAGTGTGGTGGAAAGGAATCCATGCTTTTAATATTTAAAGCTCTGGAGTGATTTATTACAGAGAACCAAACCTTTCTTGGCATGATGCTAGCCTATATGCTAACTGTGCAAAAAAGTGTAATCATTTAAATGTAGCACATATTTATTAATTTATATGGAAAGAGTAGAAAGGAAAAAAGTTTTCTCCTCCACCTTTTGTGCATGGTAAATTAAGTAGGAGTAGAAAATACATTTAAATCAACTGATTGCTTTGCATCAAGGAATACTGTGCGTCTCCAATCAAGTTAACATATGCCAAATGATTTCACTGTTGTATTGTGAATATAAGGGTTTATTCTTTTACTGTAGTGCAGGGGTGTCAAACTCAAGGCCTGTGGGCCACATCCGACCCACGGGGTGCTTAAATCTGGCCTGCAGGGCTGGCCTTGAAATAGCAAAGGACAGGCCTGCGGTGCCTCTGGAAGCCAAAATGGGGCACAGGGGGCCACATGAGCCCCCCCGTGCCCCATTTTCAGCCTGGATGGCCTCCTGCAGCACTTTGCTGACCAAAATGGGGCGCAGGGGGCCATGCGAGCCCCCCCACACACACACCCTGTTTTTGGCCTGGACGGCCTCCCCCTGGCTGGCCCACGGAGGGGAACTACAATGCTGATCCGGCCCTTTAAGAAATTCAGTTTGACAGCTGTAGTGTATAAACAGGTCTCGGTAAATATATTGCTACGTAGATCAACCAAATGGTATTTTCCCAAATTGGAACTAACTTCATAAAAGTTTCCCCTTCTTTAGGTAAAAGTAAAAAATTCATACAGTATAGCAAATGACTTTCAATTGTCAAAGACACCATCACCTCAGCTTTGTGGGTTGACCCTCTGCAAATTGCCAATCCTTCTGAAAACTGAGGAGGTTGATGGGGAATAGACACATCAAAAACATTTAGTTCTGCTAAAGGAAAAAGAAAATAATGAAGAGAATAAGCAATCTCCCTAGTCATCCAGTGGCTGACTTTTCTTAAACATCTGGTACCAATTGCACCTTGGAATCCTGATGCTGGCTTGGCCTGAATCTTTACTTCCTAACAGAGTGTAGTCACTATATTCTTGTATAGAGTGTTAACTTTGGATGCATTCACTGTTTATCGTTTTGTATATAGTTAGCTCTCTAAACATTTATATGGCTGCTTTTCATTTGCTGTGAACATTCAGGAAATTGCTTCAGTTATCTGAAGTGTAAGTATCAGATTTAAAGATCTCACAAGGATATAAACAGTGAAAATTAGTGAAATATTTTTCTTTATGGTTCGTGAATGCTGTGGTCTTACATAGCTTTATCTTTTTACTCTATATCAGTGTACACAAACCTCTTAGGGTCTCAAGAGGGGTGTACTTGGAGCTAGGCAAGGGAGCTACTGAACCCAAGAAAAGAACTAGATTTATTTCTAATTTAAAATACAATTAAAATTAAATCCCCCAATTATTTAGTGCTGGTCTCTTCTTTCTAATTAAAAAATATAGTTTAGTGACAACTTTTTGGAGCAGTTCTGGAGGCCATTTCCAAGAGGGGAGTTGTGTTCTACTTTGAATACTCTTTTGTCTTTACAGGAAGAAGCAATCAGTTTCTTATTTAAATTGTATTCAGAGTTTGTTTTTTAAAAAAATCCAAACTGGCATTCAGGGCACAACAAGCTGCAGTTACTTTTATGTGACTTATATCTAATAAGTTTTAATATGTTTTCTGAATTAAAATTCAATGTTCCATGAATACTAGAATACAAAAAGCTGCTTCTTTCACAAATAATTTTAATTGGCTGACTGCTGCTTAGAATTAAAAGAATTACCACCACAAATCCCAAAATGTCTTAAACTGAAAAATTAGATTTATGAATCAGAACCTGCTTATATGTTCAAGTATTCAATCTATTTTCTTTCCTGGATCTGCATGTTGATATTCAGTTGACTCACAAGTGTCTATAAGAGACAGATTGGTGCAAATTGAGCAGCTAAAATACAGTCTTAATGCAAACAGTAATAGTAGCTGCATCATAAATGAAGAATATGAAATAAAAGAATTGCAAAATAACTTCAGAACTTTCTGTGGCAATTTAATTTCCAATGGAAAATGCTGAAAATCTTTTAAGCTACAGGAAACGATGAGAGAAGCACCTTTCATTATTTCTTTCTACCCTGCCTCTTCAATGAAAGAAACTCAAAATAGAATTAAACACTTAATATAGAGCCAACCACTGTAAAACAATATCAGGGTGCACCCCATGCTGATACAAAATTTCTTATTTTCCCTGGCAGACAGCGTGACGTAAGATCTACAGTTTCTAATTCACCTATTGCAAAGCCTACTAGGAAGTTTACTAGGAAGTAAGATACTTCCTGCATGAAGAAACAATTTCATGGCTTCTCTCTTCCACTCCATAGCTCTCAAAAGCTGTTCTAGAGCAGAACGTGCCACTATTTTCAAAAAGAAGACAGTTTGTGATTGTTGAATGGGGAATTTTTTTTCCACAAATCCTACATCATGTCGTGTATCAACAGACCCAGTAAAATAAAGCTTCCTATTTCTTTTGAAGGTCTAGCACAAGTGCGTGTTTTTTGTTTTTTGTTTTGGAGCGCAGGAAAAAGCTGGATTCAAACAGCTGTGGACTGATGAAACAAGAGTTACACAAAACGCACTACAGAATCAAAATTGCTCCCAAGGAGCGCCATAGAACATTTTGTCCACTAGATGGGGAAATGCTCTTTGCTGGTTCCGTCCACTGAGCCTGTTCTAAATCCCTGGAGAATTTTTGTGTCAGGGCAGAACTTCATAGATAATTTTTTAAAAGAGCCTGTTTGCTAATTGAAGTAATACATTAATTTTGAAAGAAATGGGAGGCTTTACATTTGGATTTTTGACATTACAGATTTACACTGACTTCCTTAAAATAATAATTTAAAAAAGTGCCACGTCTATTTTCTCCAGTCTCAGTCATGGAAAATGTCCTTTCAGCAGAACCTGTTAATGCATCTGGGACACAGTGGAAATCCTCCGCTTTTCCCAGATTCAGGAATTTTTCACAAGATTTCTGTTGCTATGCACCACTTGCAGTTCTCATCTCCTGATTTCCTTCCATGAGTAAATGAGGAGTGGCTGATGAGAACAAACTATCTGTGTGCATGCAGCTGCCAGCCTGTTCCTTGTGGCCCGTTTCCTCTGACTAAATTTCTTTGGCTTTTAGAGTCTTTCTATTGCCACTTAAGTTGGAATCTTCTGATCTTGCAGCTGCTGGCATGCTTTAACTCTAAACTGGCAGCACAGCATTATTTCTCTGTTACTTATGGCACAAGCCGAATGCAAAGCACATTACAGGAGCACAGTACTTCAACCGATCAAGGTGAAAGTTTTCACTTACTCCCCTTCCATCATTTAAAGTGCCCAAAAATATTCCACTTGCTCAGAATCGTCAAAGCTTACCAAATAGGGAATGATTTCTGAATGTTTGCATTTGCAGGCATGTATCCTTACCAACATTTTTCCTCTTCTCTCTCCTTTGCAAGCTTTCCATTTCCCCCCATCCCTTCTATTCGCTTATTTACTTCTGCCAACTAGGGTTGGGGTTTGTTTTTTTTTGCTCACTCCATTTGTTTTTGTTAAAATGCTGGCAACCCAAAAGTTAGATGAAGAAACAGATGCAGATTTTTTTCCCATGGAACCATCCCTCATCTGTTTCAAAGAGGAGCAGTGTGAACTGGGCTCTCTGAAAGCAATTGCTGCTGGACTTGCATGTTGCCATGGTGACCTGTTGTCACTCTATTAATGACTCTCAACTTCTCTCCAATGTTTTTGTGGCTTTTCACATGGCCAAATTATCTTTCTTTCATTTGGCTTACATGGACCTAGCAGGTATGATTCTTTTAACATGACCCCATCTTGCTCTGGGTGTATGTGTGTGTGCCTGCGCATATGGGGTTTGTAGAATGGGTCATGCATGCTTCAAGTCTCATTCAAGAAATCTGAGCTGACGTTTAGTTGACTTGCTTAGAATAGTAATTCATAATTCTCAGCCCCCTGTGGAATAAGCACAGTGGGTCAAATGGAATTTAGCCCACAGAGCAGATTAGAAGTTCACAGGGCTGAAAGTAGATGTAGAACAGTAAACAACACGTGAGCTTTGAGAGCAATTTACATGTATGCTGAGATGGGCTTCTCTGACAGTGGATCGGGGGATCCCAGAAAATAGTCAAAAGTGCCCTTTTTTTCCAGACCTAAAGGCATCGATGATGATGATGATGATGATGATGATGATTTTTAATGGAGCTCTTCACAATGTTCTTTTGAGGAAGACATGACATCTAAAATATCAGTGATGAGAACCAGGAGTCAAACTTTACTTGGTGGAGATACCACTTTAACCCTGTTACCCCCAAAATAAGACATCCCCTGATAATACTGTATGCCCAATCGGGCTTTTTAGCGCATGGCAATGAGTCCAAGCGCTTATTTCAGAGTTCAAAAAATATAAAACAGGGTTTTATTTTCGGGGAAACATGGTATTGTTGGTTCACTATCAAAGGAACTTGACAGCTGGTAGTTATGGGAGAGGAAAGGTTGGGCCTGTGGACACTTTATCAAGTCCTCATGGGCTTGACTCTCCTACCTGCTTTGTTTAATATTCATATGAGGCCACTAGAGAAAGTCACCCATTGGTTCAGAGATTTGTTGTTATCTAATTAGATATTTCCAATGCAGATCACATGGGACTTGTGGGAGATGTTTTGGATGCTATGAGAACCCAGATAGGAAGAAACAGGCTCAAACGCAGCACAAATAAAACAGACTGGCTGTTAGTTCAAATATCTATTAATTCTAGGAAGATAACCAATGTTATCTCTTGATGGGGTGTTTTTTTTTCTTAAAAAAGCAAGTGTGCAGTCTGAAGGTACTTCTGGACTCATAGTTTTTACTAGAATAAGCAAGTACATCCGTTTTATCCATTCAAAGAATGAAGACATTTGTACCTTTCACTGTACTTCTGTCCATCTGAGGTTGCTCTTGAATCCTGGAATGTCATTTGGACAAAATGTGACTGCGTATGCCAGATTCTTTATTGTCACATGATACTCTTATTATAGGCGGTGCATCAGCTACTGGTTTGTTTCCAAGTGCAATTCAAGTTATCAACTATTATGGTTTGGGCTATTGGTACCTTTAAAATAACTTATTTCAGGTACGTTCTGTCTGTCCAATGTACGCAATCAGAGCATGCCTGCTGAAAATCCCCGTTCATTCTGAGAGTTGATGAGAGGGACATGGACATGGGTATTCTCTATGGGGGCATCCTTCCCATGGAACAGTTTGCCCTCTGAGACAAGAATGGCTCTTTCCCTCATACAAGTAATCCTCAACTTCGAACCATTTGTTCAGCGACGATTTAAAATGATGATGATGATGATGAAAAAATGAAGTTACGACCAATTATGCTCATTGCAGTGCCCCTGCATTCATGTGATCCAAATTGAAATGCTTGGCAACTGGGCCATATTTGCAAGCACAGTGGCTCTGCAACTCCCTCTCCTACCTATCTCCCCCCCCCATCTATGTTCTGCACAGTGGCGCTCGGTGGTGGCAGTGCCAGGACTGAAGCAAAGGCAATCTCAAGACAGCTGCTACCACCCTCAGGCCTCTGCAAAGCCTCCGAAATGGAGGACAGAGGGAGCAACTGGGGCTTTGTGCAGTGATGTTGGGATGGAATTTGAGGCAGCATTTCTCAGCAGAATGGCTCAAGGGATCAATTCTGTAATTGTATATAAAGAGGAATTTTATACGATAATAATGTTATTTTAAAAAAATCTACAGATAGTTTTTTTAAACTCATTTTATGTTGATAAATGCATCAGACAAATGAGATAAGCTTTGGGGATAGATATGACTTGTACAATTGCCTGACAAATCAAACAATTCATTTTATAGTGGGATTCCTCTTTATATGCCATTGCAGAATTCACAATTGGGCCGAATGCGTTTGTGAATAAAAACGCGATTCATTCACTTGATCCATCTATGACATAAAGCACAGCAAATTTCAAAGAACTGAATTTGTCTTTAGCTACAGCTATTTTAAAAACCAAAACAAATTGTATGTGATGCATTTGTATACTTTAACAATAATTAGAAGCATTACCGAGCCTAGGACAAACAGCATAGTTCTTTTCTCTTCATCCCTGGTTTTTCTTCAAAATAAAATATGTCCTTCTCATGCTTAGCTCGTACATGGAGCCTTTTAATTGTTTATTCTCCTTGTGTAGAATCGGCCAACTGAGAAGTAGGTGCTGCTCATGAATGATAATCACCTCAGCTCTACAGCAGAGACTCAATAGCCAGATGAGCCTCTCTCAAATAGACAGAAAGGGATACAAATACATAAGCAAAAAATTGGTCCCTGTAGTTTTGCCTACCTTCTATCTATAATCAGTTGCTTCATGTAGCACAGGATTCTCAACTAATCCTGGTGATTTCTTATTCTTAATCAACAGTACACAGTCCATACGGAAGATGCAAGTTCATGGCGTCCATCATGGCTCACTGCCAAACTGAACTAAAGTAGTTGAGAATGTTATGGATGAATATTGTATCTGTTTTATATGCATATATTGCTTCAGGCACTTCCCCAGTGCTCCTTCTATATAAATGGCTTATTATGCTTGTGGAGGGAATGGGGACCAACATCATCTTAGGCTGCTACACAGCAAAAATGTGCTTATAAAGTATTCTGATAAGACATTTATAGTTTTGTTACTATGGCTGCCTGAAAAATTTCTAGCACAATTATTGGATGGTTAAAGAACATTAAAAATAACAAATTTACCCTCTTGGTTTCTCTTGATCTCCTGCTTTTTATTGCTGGACTTCTTCAGATATGGTTGGGTCAACTCCTATACCATTGAATCCATGATCACAACACAGGATTTAATGGATCAGGAAAACCCAAAAGGGTGAATTTGTTATTTTAATGTTCTTTAACTACCCAAAAATTGTGCTAAAAATAATTTGTGAATAAGCTTGTGCTTATACGTATGAAAATGTAATTTCTAGTAAAGAACTGAAGGTCAAACATCATGTTCTATTAATTATGTAACATGCAGCTGCTCTCTTGTTTTTTTCATTTAAAAAGAACAGGATACTCTAATAGGGCCTCAATTTCTGAGCTTAAATAGCTTAGGCCTATCTTTTAAGTTTGATTTATTTACTGAAGTTCTTTTTGGAACTTGGTCAGTCAAGGAAGCTTTGGGGGAAGACTTTAGTAAGCAATTTCTCATATGTGTTCATGCCCTTAATTTTTTTATGGTTATTTTATTAAAAGTTACAATTAAAAAGATAAAAATCAATACAAGTTAAAAAAGAGAAAAAGAAAAATAGAAAGTGCAGAATAAAAAAATAGAAAGGAAAATAGAAAGGAAAGTAATAATAAGAATATAGTAAAGAAAAGAAATATATAAAGAAATATATTGTGATTCTTTCTAATCACACATGAAAACATTTTTGTAAGTTAATCACTTTCTCTTAAATTACAATAAATGATCTCCTCATCCCATATCTCATCTCTTATGTATAAACAAATCCTTAAAGCTTCTTCAGCCCTAATTAGCAAAAGTCCATTAAGTGTTACTAGAGATTACAGCATATCTATTTTAACCTTGATCAAATAAATCAACCTTACATTCTTTCCTTTTACTTTTAACAATTTTGATCTTTAGTCTCTTCAAGTAATGTCTCAGAACTTGATTTTTTTCATGGTTTTTTTGTCCTTTTTGTCTCACAAAATTCTTCAAAGCTCTAATTAAATTATTATTTAATAATTTTTTTTTGTAAATCCAATTTAGGAATATTATCCAGGTCACTCTCATGGTTTATTATTTGTATGTTTCTTTTAATTAATAAGACATCAGCCAGTTTCTTTTGTATGTGCATAAATCCAGTATGCCCATCTTTTTCCATGTCATTCTTGCACCCTGTTATTTTTAATCCACTTTTAGACTCAATCTTGCCAGGTAAAACTTGTTCCTCTCTCATAACATCTTTTAAACAAAGTTTGTTCATAGAGGCAAACATTTCTAAAGTTTGTTCTGTTTCAAATCAAAATTAGGATTAGGGTTAGCCTCAAATGATTCCTGGCTCCTGAGATTGACATTTCACAGGCTCAGACCAAACAGCTTTTTCAGGGTCAGATTCAGAATCGGAGGCCTGAGCCTGAGTTATGACAAAATTAATTTCTGCATTGTTCCAAAATATCTTTCAATATGCCCAGTGTTGTTGCTGCGATGAAAGAACGACGCGTAGGCAGGATGATGGTTCATGGGAAGGCCCTTCGGTGGGAAGACGCCCTG
>JANHZT010002029.1:94723-107704 GCA_032468215.1 Stegonotus admiraltiensis | reverse complement strand
CGGTTCTCCAAACTACTCAAAATTTCTGCTACCGGTTCTCCAGAACTGGTCAGAACCTGCTGAAACCCACCTCTGATTTAGAACATAAGTATTTTCTTCATTCCTATATGTTCTTTTGATTATGCTAATTACAGGCACAATTATTATCTATTCTAGAAGTATAAGATTACCATAAAGATATATTTAACTGATATTTAATAATTTATGGAGATTATCAATTAGTTCTTGTGTATCTTTCCTTATTAAGAAATAAAAATTGAATCTAAAGTTAGGGCCTGGCAGAGATTTTTATTATGATGTCATCATACAAAGAAATACAAACGGTCACAATTAAAGATTCCAAAGCCAATTTTAAGATGATATTGCATTCAAAATATTTCTGTAGAAAATCCTGTAGAAAAATTAAAGTTCTTTAATGCTGTGATTAAAGAACACCTACATTTTTAAACTGATGTAATGTTTCAGAGTATTTCAAAGGGTTCTTTTAGTGTCTTCTTTTTTTCCTAAAACCATGTTGTACAATATACATATTTATACTATTCTCTTTTTTTTCTCTCCCCGCAGGAGATACAATATTTATTATTCTTAGGAAACAGAAGCTCATCTTCCTCCATTGGTATCATCATATTACAGTACTACTTTATTCTTGGTACTCTTACAAGGACATGGTGGCTGGTGGTGGCTGGTTTATGACCATGAACTATGGAGTACATGCAGTCATGTACACATATTATGCCTTGCGGGCTGCGGGCTTCAGAGTATCACGCAAATTTGCCATGTTTATCACCTTGTCACAGATTACACAGATGTTTGTTGGCTGCATAATCAACTACCTGGTCTTCGCCTGGATGCAACAAGACCAATGCCACTCACATGTTTACAACGTTCTTTGGTGTTCCCTCATGTACCTCAGCTACTTTGTGCTCTTCTGTCATTTCTTCTTTGAGGCATACATTGGCAAAACAAGGAAAGCAAGGAAGGCTGAGTAATGCTAGGAATACTGCTAAGCCACCACTCGGCTCATCGACCAAACCAGAAACACAAAGCAAAACAAAATGGCACAAGAAAAACCATTTATATGTGGTGCAAGTAAAACTCAGCAGCTGTGGACAGATAGGTTTGTTCAAACCAATAAATTTATGATCATGTTACGGTAAGGACTCAAGGAATGATCTTACATCTTAGCAGGCTGCTGTAAGACATCTTCTTTCTTGCATCTCTAAAAGAAGCAATCTTGCATTCAGAAAATAAAAGAAGAAGAAGGTCAGAATTCTGCAAAATAAAATATTAAAATATATGGTTTCCCCGATCATAGATAACCTTTATTTTAAATGAAATTTATTATATTCTTTCTAACTTTTTGTTTTAAAAGATATAAAACTTGAACAAAATTTAAGAAGAGGAAACAAATATCCTGTATCCTATGAAATATACAAAGCTGCCTTATGCTGTCAGAGCATGGTTCTCTTGAGTTCCATCTTCTCTATTCTGACCGGCAGCAGTTCCACTAACCTTGGGAAATGTCCTTGCAAGTAAAGATCCTGGTTTTGTTTTTAATATACATATATACACCCAAGAATCCAAGGATTAAACCTTGGACATTTCTGCAGGCAAAGTATTTGCTCTCCAGTTGAGTTAAGGATCCTTCCTATACAATACCAGTATTTCTGTAAAGTGGGAAAAAGCTCCTTCTTGAAAAGGCTGCACTCTATGAAGCCAAATTATAAAAAAAAAATTAAAGGTTCCTATCAAAGCTCTTATTAGGGCAGCCATTTAAATTTCGCTGAAGCACTACATAAAAAAAAAGGTAACTATGGGTGCACAAGAGAGCATGGGTGCCTGTGTTCATATATATTCTGTATTATGCTGTCAGAGGCTCTGGTATGTCAGTTAAATTAAAGATTTAGAATTGGAATAACCTGAAGATTATATGCTTTCTTGAGAAATGCATTAGAAGGCATTGATTCAAGTGTATTTTGAGTCTAAAACATGGCCGAGAATAGTTGTAATATTGAGTCAATTAGTTACATTTGCTGGAACTATTGATAACAGAGAGCAGGAGAAAGAGAAAGAGAGAGAAAAGGGATAGAAAATGGCCCATCACAATAAGCCAATTTGCAGAAATCTTTTCAGCTGCTGTGCTGTAATGCTATCCTACTGTTTCAGATACAGAGGATATTGTTCACTCTTCATTTAGTTGGTGTATGTCATCTGAATCACTTTATCCAAAGTTATTTCTATTAGCCAGAATTGTTCAAGATAAGGGAATGCAAATGTTACAGTAAGGCTGGTTTTTGGAACAACGTTTCCTGCTTCCAATGTCTTCTCTTTCTTCCTGTTGATTCCAGTGATGGCTCACAGCTCATGACCACAAGTCCTTGTTAAGAGAACTTGTAATTTCTTTATCATAGATCATAAATAGAGGTACAATTTTCATTGGTGTATGCAAATTGCTGCTCCTACCAAACAAGTCTAAGGCTCCAAAACTGAGGTTGGAACCATCGTAGGGAGAAGAAAATAGAAGCTATCCTAAGATGATAGAGCCCGAAGATACATCATTAAGTGCAATTGGAATGAGAGGTACAAAGACAAGCAAAAATTAGCTTTGGAGATATATTAGTATTAGATCAGGAAACAAATACTGTGGTATGGTACATATTTTATATTTTTATGAACTTCAAAGAATAGATATCTGCAACTTTAAATAGTATTTTACAGACTGTATATGACTTTAGCTAACACTGTGCTTCTGTATTTGCTTCACAAGCAATGCAAAGATGTTTAAAGTGTCCTCCTGTGGCCACTTAGAGATACTACTCTAGAAGGCAGACCATGCAATCATACTGCAAGCATTGAAGAGGGCAAATCCTGAATGGAGTGGTTGTGCTGCAACAAATTAATGTATAGACAAACTTCATGCTCACTTTTTTTAAAAAAAATCCATAGGAAAACTATACTGTAGCATCCTTGATTGCTTAAAAAGACATCTGGTTCTTCAGTCAGCTGCAGATAAAAAGATGCCACTCTGAACCTCAGAGAAATAGCTGAAAAGAGCCATATTTTCTGCAAAGAAAAAGTAGATTGTATTATCTGTAAGATTTCAGTCCTTACAAAGCCAAATAAAATATATAACATTCCTAATACTTCAAAGAAACAAGTATGTAAATTTAATGTTACAAGTGTATTAGCATAATGTTTTCTCATTTCTATGTTTGATTCTTTTTAACAATTAGAAGGACTAGAGAAACAATGAAAAGCTGCTGTTTTACGTATGGAATCAAGTGTACATGTAACTACATATATAATCCTTACATGACTTGTCCAAAAAAATGGGGCCATGCAGAATCACCTGTTTTTTCTAATGGAAAATGTTGTCAACTTTCTTACTTTAACCTCAGACTACATAGTAATACCGTACATAGTAATTTCATCTTGATTTAGCTTCAACTGTGCTGTCTGTCATTCAGGATGTAATAACCCTGTTAGACATAAAGGGCTTTCAATGTTCCATGATGTCCAGGAAAACTGCTACATTCTATATGACTGTATGTGAACTGTATTTGGGGAGCCGGGCTGTGGGATTGAGAAGCTCTCTAGGGCTTAATCATAACTGTGAAAAATTGAAAAAAAGTTTGTAGCTGTGTCATTTAAGTTATTGATGTTCTGACATTGTTATACACTACAAGAATAACAAAATATTATATTAGGTAGAACATAAAAGATATAATAGTAAATGATAGGGCTTATAGGGTACATGGGTATTAAATTAAAATGTAGACAATGTTATTTGTAGTTGGGAGGGTAAGAATTATATTCCACAGTAAGCCTTCTTTTGCTTTCTGCTCCCACAACAAATATTTGAAGCAAAACTAAAGTGTGGAAAAGTTGTGGGAAGTAGTCGTCGGTAATCTGCAGCTGTGCCCTTACCATAGGCATCTTTCATGTCTCTCTTAATTGTTTTCATTATAAGCTGATCTCCTACTCATTCATGGAAAATTTACTTTTTAAAAAGATGGTATTTCACAAGGGATGCTGAGAATTTTATTATTTTTGCTCCCCGTAACCAAAGGAATGGACTACATCAGTGAAGATCATTGATTTAAAAGTGTTCTTTCCCCCCTGTTTTATTGTAGTATTAATAAGAGTGGTAAGCAACCATTTAAATTCTTTCTTCGCATGACTTGCGAGAATGCTTTGACAGGGCAGTTCTGAGATAGTTGTTCAAATGCACAATGTCACAGAACTCGAAACAGCATCCCAGCCTTATTCCTCTTCCATGAAGTGGTTTACTTTTGAAAGGGGAAGTTTGTTTATTATTATTAGAAAGAAAAAGGAGAAAAATTGATATTGCACTGTAATAATAATAATTATAATAATAATAATAATAGCAGTTATAAGATAAAAATGGTTATAAAATGAACCAGAAGAAAAACAGGCATCTTTCATCCAGAATAGGCCTATTCTGTCCAGAACCAAAATATTTATACCCCAACTCTCCCATTCAAATAATTGGCTCTGAAAATGTGTGAGGCGATAGCTAGCTAGTACACCCTTTCTTTCTTTCCTTTTTTTTTACTGTATTTATAAATGAGCATTTTGCATATTTTTGCAAATATACTGCAGGGCATAATTGCCTAACATTTATCTCCTTTGATATTCTTAAAAGAATAAATTCAGCTAAGTTACTATTTAGTAACTGGGTTAAATTATTGCAAAATCTGCAAAATATTTTTTTCCTTATTGGAAAGCTAATTGGAAACCTTGATTCCTGAAGTTCCATAAACAGATTATAATGTTTGCTGAGTCATTTGTAATTTTCTTAATAGTTGCCCAGCCACAGAATCTCTTGCTTTAACCATTTAGGTCACCAAAATATAGTGAATAAGTTAAATATACTTGCATGATCTATTCTTTAGACCTAAAGAAGCTGCAGATTCTGCAAATCACCCAAACGTGTGCCAGCTAGCCTATCTGGAATACACCCAATCCAGTGCTGATGATCCCATTTTAGACCATAGATTATATTGAGGCAAGTTTTTCATTGTTGTGGTAAACCTTTCTTGTTGAGCAAGTGAATTCATTCATTCAGCCCCAGGCTTAGCACTCACCTTATATGGCCTAAATCTAGAAAGACTTGAGTCATGCTTAAGCATGCTAATGTCAGTGGATTTGTCTGTCTTGGCTGAGCTAATATAGAAATGGAAGACTCACAAATATAGAGAGAGTAGAGCAGTCAAAAAGAAGACATCTAAAAGTGGATCAGTGACTGTGTGAACATGACTGCTCTGCATTGCCTTGAAGAATCTCCCATGTAGGAATATGTCTTAAGATTTTGTATTTCTGGAGAATGGAGGAGTGAATAGTTTGCAAGGCTAACCATCCAAGTCATATCATGTTGATTCAGAACCAAGATCACCTTATTTCAGGAGGCAGTTTATTTCCCAATATGTTGGGATAGACCCAACCATGTCCACACTTTAGCATTCTGACTCATACCTCAGTCCTGCTAAAATTTGTCTCAATTATTTATCACCGATGGTTAGCTTGCATACCAGCCACTTACCCATCTTAGAAAGTAATTTTACTTCCCCCCCTCTTTTTTTTTTAATGAAAGCTTAGCTTATTTGCATCTACTCAGAAATAGAAGATACAGCTGAATAATAAGTGATGAAATAGATTTTTAAACTAAATGGTATGTACAGTAACACAGTACATATGATGCCATTATGTTGAAATAGCATTAAGATGTGCATCTTAATGAACCAAAAAAATATTCGAATCAGCGGTGAGAGTTGGCTTGAGCCAAATAGAGAGGAAAAGTGTTTCAAAGCCACGCTTAGCAGTTCTCTTGCTCTGTTTGCCAGCAATTGGAAATCTTGACCCTTTCTCTCCCTCATCGTAAACTGTTCAGGAGCTTTTCTTCTTGCTTAGGGCCAACTTCTTTCAAAGAAAAATTTTGAATACAACCATCTAAGAGAAAAGCATGGGCTTGACCACTAAAAACACAATTTCCCATAATTTAATAAATTTCAGAGAATACTGCCTCCTCTTCCTCCTCCTCCTCCTTTGCAGGAGAATACAATTGTAAGAAATTGTTATCATTCAGGATTCCTTGACATTGAGGAACAAATTGTTTTCCCACCCCTTGTTTCCCTAGTTCAGCAACTCCTGATTAAATCCTACTGAAAGCATTCATTTGGAAATTTATTGCTAATTTACCGCATCTGGTTAAACATTGGCAATTTAATTTCTTCCTGCTGTCATTCTATTTCCCGTGAAAAGATTTTGAAAAACATTCATTCCGGTTTTCAGCATGATAGTTTTTATTTTTATGAAAACAACGATTTCCCTTTTGAAGGAAAAAACAACAACAACATGTGTCAGTTTGGTTAAAATGGCCCTGAAATAATCATTGCTAGTTTTGAGTAAGCCTTTAAAAAGAGTGTGTTAGTAAACAAAAATGAATCTATACTCTGAATTTTTACTATCCATCTTTTAAATAGTTTCTTGCACAATGAATATAGGCACTCTATTTTCTATTTTTATATATGTAGATAGGTCATGATCGAGGAGGATATCATTAAATGCTGATGAGGATCATAGTTGTAACTAGTACCCCTCGGAAAGAAAAGATATAGTAGGCAGGGGATGGGGTCTATTTTTTCACAGAGTCATAAGTCATTCATAAGCAAGCAGGGATCTCTAATGCTTAGAACAGTGGTGTCAAATTCACGGCGATGTCACGGGACTTTTTTCCCCTTCACTAAACCGGGCCTGGGCATGGCCAGCATGTGAGGCATCCAGCTGGCGGGCCGTGAGTTTTGACAGCCTAGAACCTTCCCCCCTCTCCTAGCTGTGTGGGAAGGTTCTTCATGTTGAAATTTCATAATTGAATTCATCAGAGGAGCTGGGATAAGAATCACACTATGATTTGCTTAACCATAGGTGGTTTTTTTTTAAATAAACCACAATTGGCTGGGATCACGCAATATGCAAAGCCACCATCCACAATGGCTGATTCAGGTTATATAATGAGCCATAACCCAACAAAGGATATTGGGGCTCAGCATGTTGTACAAAACCAGGAATGGATTTTATAAACTGCCCGTTCCACTTTTCCAATGCTTTATAGCTGCAGATGAACTGAAGTGAACTGCCTTGTGAAAAGTATAGTACTTCGTACTTTTACAGCAAATGCAACTGGGTTACATAATTTCAATTAAAGTACATCTCAGCTTTGTCAAAAGGGAGAAGGATTCTTAACAGTCCTTTCCATCCACTGTGGTTATTGCACCATAAACACCCTTTATTTTGAACCAAAGCAGCTAGCAGGTTTTTCTTGGGCAATGGGAGATGCCATCATCTCTCCCCTGATGCCAATCACTTCCATGGCTTTTGGGACCTTGCTCAAGAAAGTTGTGTGATTTGATCATCTCATCTGCTTAATAGGAAAGCAGCAAAATGCATGCCAACACCTGAGCTTGGGTGAGCCCTCACATCATTTTCCCAAGAGAATTTATTCACCTCTGTGTCAACAGCAGTTTAACTTGCCAAGCATTTTGTTTCTTCTAGAGTCTCACTGTCTAGCCAAAATGAGACCATTTTACACCATATCATTCTTTTAGTGCCCTACTGGTTCCCAGCATGGGATTACAGGCTTCTCACCTGTTTTCATTCTCCAGAGCTATTTCGCTCTTCAGTGTCTTAAAGCTTGAATCAGATGTATGTTCAGATTAAAGTTGTCTGTAAAGTATCTCTAATGATTAGGAATAGCTTTATTTTGCCATTTTCAAATATGGATGTTTCATTCCATAAAGGGAGAGTTTTTAATTTTAATTTTATTTTGGTATATCGATATTCTAAATAAAATGTGATTTTTTTGGTTTAAAATAACACATTTGTCTGTCTTATTATGCACAATATATCTTGTTTTGTCTTTAAAAAAATGTATCAGTACGTATCTGGTTGTAACTTATGTAAAACATTCTGAGAGAAAGAAAAATATACTACTTTATTGTCTCCAAAAAGCCTGATGAAACCATTTCTAATCAGCATCCCAAAAATCATTATAAAACTGTTTCCTGAAAATTAACATAGAACTCTGAGAACTACCATGGTTTAACACTAAGCAAATTAAATTAGCTTCTGCATTGCTAGTTTTGCATTCTATTTATTTACGGTGGAAGACACAAAAATACATTCATGTAAATCCAATCTCCAAAAATCCATATTGTGATCAAACTGTTCCTGGACACCATTTTAACCATAGACCCAGTGGTGGGATTCAACTGGTTCACACTACTTCGGCCAAACCGGTTGTTAAAGTGCTGGCTGGCACCTCCCCTCTACATCCCACCCCTTCCAGAAGTCCCCGTGCATCCCGTTTTTGCTCCCAGTGGGGTGCTGGAGGCCAAATGCTGCCCGTCACACCCCCTGGCCACGCCTACCATGGCCATGCCCTCCCAGCCAGTCATTATCGCAGAGAACTGGTTGTTAAATCATTTGAATCCCACCACTGCATAAACCCTGTTTTTATCAGTGTTATGAGCCATAACCTAGCACATTAAAAGTTGAATGCTTCTATAGAAACACAGCGCCCCATTTCACTATCCTATCCTATTCATTTCCATTTTGCTTTTAGATGCAAAAAAATTTGCAATGAAAGGCCATGTTAGCATTCCATTTCCATACTGAAAATAGAATCAATTTTGTAATTACTTGAAATCATCTCTGTGCTAAGTATTTTCTTTTTTTCTACAGAGTCTACTTGAATCTAGCTTCCTAACTAATAGTTGCTTTTTTTATGCCTTTGTCCACTGCTATGAAATAGCTTTAAGTGTATTTGGGTTACAGTCTACCTGTCTGGAAGAAAGCAGTGAATAAAACCAGGAACGAGTTAGTATAACAAAACCAAGAAAGATATGTTGATTGACCCTAGACCGGGGGTGTCAAACTCAAGGCCTGCGGGCCAAATCTGGTACTTAGATCTGGCCCACAGGGCCGCTCTGGAAACAGCAAAGGACCGGCTTGTGGTGCCTTGCCAGCAAAAAACTGAGCTCGCGAGGGCTGTGCGTGGCCCTCCCGAACTCCGCTTTCACTGGCAGAGGGTTGCAGGAGGCTGTCGCAGTCGAAAACGGAGCTCACAAGCCCGTTTTCGCTGGCAGAGCACTCGGGCCACCACAGGCACCCCTGACACGAGTGACATCAAACTGGCCACGCACCCCCTGGCCATCCCCTTGGCCACCCTGAGGTCAAACACAACCCTAATGCAGCTCCCAATGAAATCGAGTTCAGCACCCCTGCCCTAGACTATATACTACAGTAGAATATAGAGAGAGCCCTAACATCATATCAAAAGAGTAGTTTTATATCATTGACATGGAATTGTTTGTAAATGAAAGCAATGGGATCTTGACAGACAATAATACAGTAAACCAAATGTTCCAAGCATTTGTTTTATTTGCCATCACAACTACAAAGATTCATGACACAAACAAAACAAAGTGTTGTAGCAACGTTAAATAGAGCATCAAAGTTCTACAATAAATATCAGTTAACAATAATCACATCAAAATTAATATATCAATATTGCAATATCCATGGTAGAACCACTCATAGTAATTCTAAAATAATATTATACTCCTATCAAATTTCATGCAATACTTCTAGCAAGATGACCATCTGCTATGACATTACGGAACCCAATCCTTTGAAAAACATTCAGATTTTATTGCCTTCTTGAAAAAATGTTGATATTAAATCCAAAATCATAATGCTAGCTTCAGTACAGTCATTGTTTGGAAAAAGGCAGCAACAATGTATATCAACATTTGCTCCAATTAGATATTTCATTACATGAGAACACATTCAAATATGTTATCTCAATTATTGTTTTCTGGCAAATCCCATTATCTACCACACCAAATTTAGCTACATCATATTTTAGGCATAGTTCAAAAGATAACTTTGAAAGAAGTTAAATGATTACATTCTTAAAAAATTAAGAGTTGTAATTAAGTCACAAGAATCTCTTCAAAAGCTATTGTACAGTATAAAAAATGAGAGGCAAAGTTCCCATTTCTCTGCTTCCAAAAAGATATTCCGCATAAACAATTATATGAAATTATGATAAGAAAACATGCTAACATGGAGGTGGTCGATGTGTCTTTCAGGGGGTGTTACCAGTGGGGTGGATTGAGACCACAGTTTCACAATGGTTCCACTCCTTTCTGAGTTGTGGAGGAAAGATTGAGCATTTGGGTGAGATGCCTCAGGACATGGTCTTTTTCTCTATTGTTTATCATCTACATCAGGGGTGTCAAACTTGATTTCATTGAGGGCCGCGTCAGGGTTGTGTTTGACTCAGAGGGCAGGGGGTGATGTGTGGCCAGGGGTGGGTGTGGCCATGGCCACTGCTACTTTTGGATGGCAAAATGCTGCTGGAGGCCAGGGAGGCCGAAAACGGGCCGCAAGGGGACTTCAGCGTGGCCATTTTTGGCTGGCAGAGGCACCTCAGGCCAGTCCTTTGATATTTTCAGACCAGCCCCATGGGCCAGATCCAGCCCACGGGCCTTGAGTTTGACACCCCTGATCTACATGAACTTGCTGGACAACTGACTGAATTCTGACTGAATTCCAGCAAAATGGATTAAATGAATGATGTTAGACTTCACGAGATTGGGGAGCAAGAGTCCAGAGCTCCCAACTTCAAAACATTTGTTCTCAGAGATCAGGATGCCCCTTCCCCATCCCTGTAAAGAAAATGCTCTTCCATGGGGCTTTCTGAGTGGAAAATTCTATTTAGGAGATTGCAGTAGTCAGATTTAGTGGCTTAACTGACCATTAGATCAGAATCCACCTAGAATGAATAGCATACAAAAGTCTGCAAATAACTAAATTCCATATCCCAGGAAATGATTGTTCCATTTTTTTTTCTGTGCTATTTAGATCCAGCTTCAACTTATAAGCTGTTTTGGATGCCACCCCTTAATAAGGATTCAAAAACAAGCAGCTAGGATTATCAAATAACTAGAAACAAATATATGTCCCCGAGAACCTCGCTAATGTGCATTCCTCTAGTCTTTGAGTAGTCAGAAAAGTACACAGGCACACTTTTCATTCTCTCAATAGCTAAACTCTATTTTGCTATGTAACAAGACATATGAATGGTCCTGTTGTGACAGCTTTATTGCATGGTAATTTAAGGGCAGAAATTGGCAGATTCACCTAGCTTTATTTCCCCTTCATTCATCCGATAGCTAACCAGCATGAGGAAAAAAAAACACTACCAGTTCCTTTTCCTTAATACATTCAGGCAATGGTGGGCAACCACCTAGGATGGGATATTAACCACATTTTCATTAGTTTTTAAGTTGCTCCACTAAAAGAGATATTGTTGTGACAGACATCTTCCACTGCCATTTAGTTTATTTCAGAACACGGAGCTGTCCATTTTGTTTTTTGGAGATCAGCAGTCATATTTCCAAAAACAGCTCAGTAATTTGGCAGAGGGGTATGGCGTGAAATGGGAGCTTACTTGCATGGTGCATCAAAAGGACTCCCTCTTAGTGTCTCGTCTTGGTCCCATCCTCTGCATAATCAGCTTGCTAACCTGATAGATTTTGCACACATGCCCATTGGGAGGGTAAACTGGAGAAACTCAGGCCACTGAGAATTTAGGATTTACTGGCATTGCCAAAAAAAAAAACGCCTTAAATTTGTGGCCTAGTATGAACATTCTTTTTTTTTCTCCATCTACCTTTAAGAGTCTTAGATCAAACAAATCAGTATATTGACAATCTAAATTTAATTTATATATAATTATAGTTTAATTAAATTTAATTTCCTCTCACCCTAAATCATGTCTGATTATTCTCAAACTCATAACAGCAGACAGTGATATGTGCCCTGGCACCCTTAGAAGTCTTAAGATAGAAATAAAACCAAAAACAAAACAAAGAACAAAAAATATTCAATTATAGAGATGGAAATATTCAGAACAGCTTATCAATTAAAAAAAAATGAATTGGGTATTTTTTCCCCCAAACATGGTGCTTTTCCATTTGCCCTGCTCCTATACTAACAGAGAACATTTAATGTAACTTAAAAAATGCAATTGAAGTACAATGTTCAAATGGTCCCTGAATACTCTCTGCCATGGGCCTTTCACAGTTGCAAAGCTTTGCAGCTTTTATTCTGGGGTCAGCATGCAAGCTTCAAAATGCTTCCATTGCAACTGCTTTACTATAATGTTGAACTTGCACTGTTCAGTCTGGAGGAAAAGTACATTAAAAAGCACTACAGGAAAGATGACCTGGAACTTTCCACTGTTAAAAAGAAAGTAGAATCAGAAATACAAGCTATAAATTGCAGCTTTCTAGATTTTCTTTAAATCTTAAGAGTCTAATGGAAGAGGAGGAAGCCAAAACCATGACAAGATGATTCTACAAAAAAAAAGAAGAAGAAGAAGAACATTCACATTCTACTTCTGTAAACTTCACCTAAATTTTATTTCCATTGCAAACATCTTTCAAGCAAACTATTTTTTCATTATATTGAATGAAAACTGGTTGGGGAAAAAAAATTGCACAAAGATTTATATATCGGCCACTCATTATTAAAGACGTGTTGGGTAATCGACTGAACAATCATTTGTTCAATCACTAACCCAAGCATTGGTTTAGGGCCTCTCCCACATGGAATTTACACATTTTTACATGTGCAGGATCCTTTATTTTATGAGCAAGTGATTATCATTTTTTTGATCTTATCATAATCAAACATCTTGTGGGCTAAGCTCCTCTAATTTACTAACCAAACTGCTTGTTCCTATCTAAGCATCATTTTCTGAGGCTTCATCACCCAAAGTTTGACTTTATAAAATCATCTTTCATCTTTAGTCTAGATCTGTGATGGCGAACCTATGGCACCGGTGCCACCCGTGGCCCACGGCGCCAGATTGGTGGGCACGCGAGCTCAGTT
>JANHZT010002029.1:5817-16674 GCA_032468215.1 Stegonotus admiraltiensis | reverse complement strand
CTCCATGAGGTTGTTACAATCAACTGTCCCTAGTAAATTTCAAGGAAGAACTAGAAACTAGTATTGTGCTACTCAAGACAGCCATCTAGTGGCAAATGTAATACATTTTATATTCTATTTTGCAAACTCATTTTCAACTACTAAAAAAGTAATTTGGGTAGCAAGATAGTAACAAGTTTATAACATATGAAAAAATAAGATCACTTCCTGAAACTTGGTGAATGTGTTGGGACTGTAACTTCAAGAGTTCCCAACCAGCAATATATCTGGGATAAAGCATTGTAGAAATAGAGCTACTAACAATGCTATTTTTTTAAGAAAACAATTCTTCCATATTCCTAGTTCAAGACTTTTAAAAATTTAATCAAAGTGGAATGTTGACACATATTTGTTGGGATCCAGTATATTAATTGACTCCTTCTAAAGCAGGAGACAGTTGTGATTCAAGTTAGATAGTTACTCCATCTAGTTTTGTTTTTTTATTTGATATTTCCCATTAGTCAGTTCTTTTAAGAGGAGATGCCAAGAATTTAACAGTCAGGTGGTATGTAAGGTGCTTATTGTGTTATGTTATCAAACAATCCTCTCTTCCCAGAAGATGGACTACTATCTGCTTCTATATGTACCTCTCTCAAAAAAAACCCAACCACTCAAATAAATTAATATAAGTTCTAATTAATAATATGTCAGTTCACCTAAATAATCATTTTTATGAAAAGATTTTATCTATTTACTTTATGGACCAAGAAATACATTTTCAACAATTTAATATTTTCTTTGGATTTGCTTGTCTTTTGGTAATGATTTCCTTCTAGCACCAAAACTCACAGATATTTAGTAGTAATTCAAAGAAGTGTGCTTTTGCCACAAATGCACTCAGTGGAAAGAGATGTGTTATTTAACTCTTCGTGCTATAAAGAACCTGTAGAAACATTTATCACTGTCTGTTTTGTTATCTGTTTCTGAACACTGATTTGAACACGGCTACATACAATATGTGTAATATAATACTTTGTTTTAATACTCAAGTACCTGGCAACCCAGGTAGCCAAATTTCCAGCTTCCATGCAGATCTGAAGCCGCAGACATGGGATAGCCAATACTACTCACTCCAATATCGGTAAAAGCCAGGTGAATAATAATAGTATTGCTTGGTGTTCGAAGTTCCTTAAATTTAATGAAGATGCTTAAAACAACAATATTACTGAGAAGACTTATGACTCCTGTCAAAAGATAAAAAATGGGGAGTAAACTTTAGAAATTTTAGACAACCTAATCTGAGTTTCATACTACAGTATTTACAAAGAGACTAAACTCATCATCATCATATCATCATCCTTTAAAAAAAAACTAATTAAATATTAGTTTTGTGTTAGGTTGGCATAATAGCAATAGCACTTAGACTTATATACTGCTTCACAGTGCTTCACAGCCCTCTCTAAGCAGTTTTACAGAATGAGACTGTCAGTTTTAGTCCCTTCTTAGGCACAAAGCCAGCTAAGTGACCTCCGTTCAACCCTAGGAAGAAAGCAATGGCAAACCATTTCTGAAAAACCTTGCCAAGAAAACTGCAGGGACTAATCCAGGTAGTCACCTGGAGTCAAAACTGACTCAAAGTTACCAATAATTAAAAACAGGCTAAATTCACTCACAATACTAAACTCATAATGCATCCATAGGGCAATTTATTTGGCTTTGACTTGGCGATGTTTCATGAACCCAACGATTATGATTTTTAATTGTAATTGATGTTTTATCAATTACATTGATACGTGAACCAATTCAATTAGAGATTATATTACATCATGCATGAGCTTGAGTAAAGCAGGTACAGAGTTAATTAGGTATTTCATCACCAGCCCCATTTAGAAGGTAAAAATCAATAAAAAATACTGAACATAATTTATGGGCAGAAATCCATTACGTTTGCTGGCAAATTCTAGAAGTTGAAATCCACAAATCTTAAAATTGCTCAAGTTGAGAACCATTAGACTAGACAATATAATACCCAAGTATTATATTCTTGATCCCATTATGGAAATAAAAAACAAGTTATTGTTCACAAATACGATGTTACTACTCATTAGTTGCCTAATACAAATTTTACTGATATCATCTCAAAGAACAGGATAGAATTTCATTTCTACCACCATCACACCACAAAACCACAATATGTGAGAATACAATATGAATCAGACAGGATGTATTTACAGCATTCATTTAGTCATCCCAATTTTATGGGTTCACACTATACAATGCTTCATAAACTAACTACAAGAATTAGATTTTCACAACTTATTAGCTTAAAATATGATAGTCTATGAAACAATCAGTTCTGCAAATGTGGCTAATGAATAAGATGCATTTTGACAGGAAGAAGGGAAGGAAATTAGATACCTAAGACTGAAAGCCAACAATATTACTATTTATTCTTTGAATTTGTTTCTCTGAGGGGAAAAAGCTCCCATCAACATTTTATTAAAATACGCAGCAGTTCCTTTTTTTACATATTGACTTTACTTGATATATTTAATTTAGTGGAGTATTAGGTTGGTCTATATCAGGGGTAGGCAAACTTCTCCCAGAATTCCTGAGTCAGCCAAGCTGTCTTAGGAATTCTGGGAGTTGAAGTCCACAAGGTGTAAAAGAGCCAAGTTTGCCTACCCCTGGTCTGTATCAAAGCAAGTTCCAGTAAACTCAACTATGCCATCATTTGGCTAAATGGATTTAAAATTAGAAGTCAGGAAGTTGCTCTACAAAGTGTCGAATATTATCTTTCTTGCAGGTAACAGCATAAAGGCAGGGGAATTTCAGCCTCTTTTTCAGAGCTGCCATGAACACAAGCTTAGTTCTTTTGCATGCAAAACAGGTTTTTCCATCACTGAAGTACTACTCTGCCCAGATTTCAAGTGAATATAGAAGACTTGTAAAGATTAAAGTGTGAAGAACTTTTAATTTGAAAGCAAATAAAGGTCTTCAGACTGTTTTAGGGAGCAAAGGTAGAATTTGTCTGGGATGCCTTAAAGTAGGGGTCCCCAACCAGGGGTGGGCTTCAGATCGTTTAGCTACAGGTTCACTTCCCTGTTGCTGGGTGGGAGTGGCCATGGTGGGTGTGGCCAAGTCGGCAGCCTGTACCAGGGGCAGTGGAGTGTTTTCCACCCTTCCCAGGCTCCAGAGGCTTTCCTCGAGCCTCTGGGAGAAAACTGCTTCCCCTGGGCTCCAGAGGCCGGAAACAGGCCCATTTCTGGACTTATGGAACTTCTGGGAGGTCCGTTTTTTGCCCTCCCAGAACCTCTGCACTGCCCCTGCACTTACCTGGAATGATGAATGGGCTGCGTGGAGGCTCCTGAGAGGGGAAGGGGAAGGATGGGAGGGGCCAGCCGAGGTGGCATTTGGGGGTTTGCTGAACCCATGATCCTTGGCTAGAGGATCGCCCGAACCCTGCCAAACACTCAGGAGCCCACCCTTGTCCCCACTCCTCAGTCCATGGCATGCCAGCAACCAGGCCGCGCAAACAACCAAAGACCCATCCGCAGAGTGCAGGCAATACACGAAACCACACCCCCCCCTCCAGTCTACAGAAAAACTGTTCTCCGTGGAACTGGTTCCTAGTACCCAAAAGGTTGGGGACTGCTGCCTTAAAGCAATTCTATCCTGAAAAAAAAATACTTGGTTTAAAAAGCTGCACATAGAGGCTATTTGCATATCCCTGGGTATTCTGAAGTACCTTTTCCCTTCAAATCCAAAGAATAGCAATCCGTTTTCAACACTTCACATTTCTTTGCTTAAGTTTAATTAAAGTTGAAAAAAAGAAGTTATTTTTTTATTAAGGTGCCTCAATATTTTATTAATCAAATACATTCAGTGTTCATACCTGCTGCGATCAAGTATGCTGCGATAATGTTGTGTTCCTTCTGTGAAAAGGCTGATGGAAACTCACTATTACTTTCCACAGTCATAATAGGGTAATTCCAAAATGTGGCAAAGAAAACTGGGAAGAAACTTCAAGAGCTAAACTCTGAAAGAGAGAAGAAACTTTTGCAATCCTTTTAAGATGAATTCTTATCTTCTAAAATTTCTTACAAATGTCCTGCTCGCTTGAAAGGCTCCCAACGGGATTCTGATTAAAGAAAGCCAAGGGACTTACATTCCTAGCCTTTGGAAGGGAAAAGCTTGTTAGGTCAAACAAAGAACAATATTGAGCTGCTTTTATTTTCAGTAAGATTTTTGTGTCTTGTGGTAAGAGATTTACTATTTTCAGAGAACCCAGATTTTGAACTTCAGCCTTTAGGGTTTTATTAACGTAATACTTTCAGCACTTTTAATAGCAAGTCATGAAGAAAAATAAACTCAGTTTCTGTCAAAAATGTATCATTTTTTTGTTGTCTGTTTGCAAGGAACAGATTGCAGATGCACACTGCAAACTGGAAGTCTACCTTGAAATATTTCTAACACATCTGCTATAAACTGGCTTACATATATTTGAATTGTGATTCAAACATTTGGACTGTGAATCAAGCCAGCTTATAGCAGATGTTATTATTGACTTTGTACTTACGCAACATGCTAAACCAGTGATGGCGAAACTATGAAAAGCGTTTCAAGGGTGACATGACATGTAGGTGACAAAGTAGTATTCACCAATACCCAACAGCTATTCTCAAAAGCACACCCTTTTCACATGATTTTTGGAAGTTGCAGAGGCCGTGTGAAAATGATATGCTGTCGAGAGTTCTCTGGAAGTAACACAAGAACCAGTGTGTGCTTTCAGGCAGTTTTCAGAAGCTGTAGAGATCATTGAAAAGCGTTCTCTGAAGCTGCTTTAAAATAGAAGGCCTTGTGCAATGGTGTCCATTCCTTGATTCAAATTTTTATATATCTAAAATTGTGGTTGTTCCTATGTGTATTTTTTACCATCTGCAAGCTATCCATAATTACCTTATTTGTGAGAGAGGAGAGGAGAGGAGAGGAGAGGAGAGGAGAGGAGAGGAGAGGAGAGGAGAGGAGAGGAGAGAGGGAAGGGGGTTAGGAGCAGCCTTGCCAGAGTAGTACACAACCACCTTTTTGTTTCCAACAAGCAGGAAATGAAAACTATGTAACTCCTTATCTCTATGACTAAACCAACATTCCATCATAACCTGTAGGGATTGATGGACTTTCCTCTATGACATACATAAGATTAACACTTTCTACCAAATAACATTTCTTTTGTTCTTTTGGGTTATCCCCATTATATTGCAGGATCCTTAAGCATTCAAATGTCTGAACTAAGGTAGGATTACCCTCACTCAAGATCCAAAACAGGAGGAAAGCCATTAAGACACAATAGAAATCGCCCAACACCCTTTCAGAACACAAGCCTCTTCATTTTATCATCTCACAGCAGCCCAAACTTCAACCAAACTTAGCTCAGACAAACTGACCCCTACATGGCCCCATGGGAGTCAGACAGCAGCCAACAGAATACATGTTCTTGCACAAGAACAGGAAGCTCAAGTTCAAAGCCCAAGAGAAGGTATAAAAACCCCTTACTCTCAACTCCATGTGGTCAGCTGCCCAGAACCCATGTGGTTCTGCTTCATCACTAAACCATTTTTCCAATCAGCCTCCATGTTTCCAGTGTCTTTCTCCAAGCTTGGAACTGAATCAGATGGATATTTCTTCCAACACTCTGTACCCCAAATTCAAATACACTATTATCCCATTATTTCTTGTATTGAACATAAAGTTGTGGAGGAAGTGCCTGCATTGTCTATGGGGATTCTCAGTCATCCAGTTGATGCTTTTTCAAAAAGGCTTTCTTGGTTTTTTTCTTTGAAAACGTTTTGCTTATTATCCAAGCTTCTTGGATGAGAAACAAAATGTTTTCAAAGAAAAAAAAACAAGACAGTACAGTTACTTTTTGGAAAAAATGCTTACATTCTTCTACTAACAAAAGATGGGACTAACAACACTTAACTTATGCCATACCACTATTTCCCTCTTTGCAGTTTCCCATGTTTGAGTCTCTTTTTTTCTTTTTTCCTCACCCTTTTACTCTTTTGTCTCATATACTGAATACTACAGAAACTTAGTTCAGAAGCATTCTTATAAAATCCATGCCAGGGCAATTTGTCTTTTTCTACTGTTTCATGCGCCTATATTTTTCTTCTTTTGCAGTGAGGCCAGTGTAAAACATGTTTGTGTGACAATGAACAAGATATGGAAATTGTAAGAGAAAATATTTTAAGCAGCTTTTAGAGATCATGGCTTTGGGCAAGTCCAAGCTGCAGTCTGACCAATGCACTGTAAAAGGATTAATTGTTGACATTTTTACTGGGGGGAAAAGATGGTAAGACTATATTTCAAAACATTCTGCTAGATCCTAACAAACCGTTGCTGAACACCTTGGGAATTATTATTGAGTAAACATGTACAACTTTCTTTAAATTACTACTCCAATAAATCAATTTGTTAGACTACCCCTACAATAATTACTATTCATATAGTTAGAGTAGTACTTGAAAGCTATCAAACTAGGGACAATGAATGCATATGCATTATTTTTCCTCACTTTCCCAGAAAGGACACCCGCTGCTTCATTCACAGTGAATGATACAGAACTCTTACAAATAATTTATTTTCAAAATTCAGAAGATCTATAAGTATAAAATGCACATGGGATACCGTATGCACACACAGATCCACTCATATATACAGACAGCACATTATACATTTCCTAATGTTACAGACCAAGGAACATTTCGCATGGCAGAGCTTGAATAGAAAAATAAAAGTAGTCTGGAAAATTCTTTCTTCAGGAAACTACAGATAATACTTCTCAAAAGTATCTTATATACCAGAAACAAGAAAAGCATCAACTAAGCCTTTCAGAAACCCAGCTGTTTTAATTTATTAATTTAATTAATAACAAACTTGGAGGTATGTTTCAATCAGTTCATAAAGGGGTCTCTGAAGAATTTGTTCAGCCAATCAAGGTGTGAATTAATTTTCTGTTTGTCTTAAAGCCTGTTATATAAACTTTTCTAGATAATCGGACATCACATATACTAATGATATTTTTTTACGTTTTGTCATTTTGACATTTAAACCAAGGAGCTAAATACAAGATATAGTCATCTTCATCTCACATTCCTCATCAAACAAATGGAAGTTAAGACCTTTGAGCATTATTCTGTAAAACTTTTATTGGCTGCTGCAACTAGAAATGCTAAAATATTGTATTTCAAATCCTAATTGAAATCCCAACTGAAGATGGCATTTAATTTCGTTGTATGAGGTGCAATGACAATAAACTAAAAACTAAAAACCTAATTAAGATTTGGAATCCTTGGTACTCTCTGAGTTTGATTGTTTGCCTGAAACATTGTGTTACTCAACTGTTGTGGCCCGTCGGCTGCCAGCAGAGCTAGCTGCAGAGTCAGATGAGGAGGAGGTGGAGGGAGAGCCTGAGCCAGCTTCGGAGCCTTTAGAAGGCTCTAATAAGGAAACAGCATCAGAGACAGAGGCAAAGTCAGGGCCTTCCATCCTCCCCCAGGTGGAGGCAGCCATCTGAGTGAGGGGGAGGAACAGATGGGGCCCGTCCCAGATGCATGTATGTACAGAGAGGAAAAGAGAGGAGAGCAAAGGAAAACAACAAGCCAGCTCTCAGGGAAAAGCAAACGTGGATGCTAGCCAGCCCCTCCCTGGCTGGGAAATAAATAGTAGGGGTTTGGGAGTGGCCGGTGGTCTCAGACAACCGTTCATTTTTAGGATACAGCAAGCAATTCGGATTACTAGGCCAGAACCACATCTGTTGGGACTAATTACGTTTGGTTTTTTTGTTTATCCACATGAATAAAAGACTGTTCCTATTCTGTTTGAAAAGGGGTTTGTGTTTATTCTTGAATAAGCAGTTTATCATTACTTGCCAAGGCTGGGTCAAAACACCAACTACATAACATCTTCAGCGCCCTGATAATGTTACTGAGCTGGGCAATGAAAAATCTGCAAGCAAACAAGCAATTCAGAGAGCACCAAGGACTCCACAGTTCAACCCTGAGCTAAATGTATCTTTTCTGTTGGAACTAATTAAGATGTTTTGATACACTCAGAGTGGATCTATAAATTACTATTTTAAAATCAACTACCAGAAATCCAAAAGACTTTTATTTGACATTTTAAAGTAGATACCTTTTAAAGCTGTTACTTAGTTTCACTGACGATATAGGAGGATAAATTCTTGACATTAAAAACAGTCCCTTTAAAAAAGTTTAAGAATAACCTTCCACTTAATGTCTCCAAATAACGACATAGATTGCAAGTCAGATATCTGTAGTTCTTCTTAAAACCTATGCATATTAAAAGAAACCTATTTGGCATGGTAACACTTTTCTCCTTCAGCTAACTGTATGCTTAAAATTGTTTCCGTTTTGTAGCATTCAAGTTCATAAGAAGTCTTCTCTTTACATTTCACCAATGAAGCCATAAATTTCCTGTTTCCAGCAGCTCCACTCAGTATCCTCTTCCTAATATGAAAACAAAAGAAGAAAAATTAGATCTTCCATATCTAGTCTTAAAAATATGTAAACCTTGGTTGTCTTTCAACTCAGAACTGCTTCGATTAATGATTTTATTTTTATTTTTTTTAATTTTAATTTATATGCCACCCTTCTCCAGAGACTCAGGGCGGCTTACAATGCGTTAAGCAATTTATTTATTGGTTCGATTTATATGCCGCCCTTCTCCGGAGACTCAGGGCGGCTTAGAATGCGTTAAGCAATAGCTTTCATACTTTTGTATATATCTGCTTAGTAGGGCTTTCGGCCCCCTCTAAGTGGTGTTCTATTTTATACAAAGTCAGCATATTGCCCCCACAATCCGGGTCCTCATTTTACCTACCTCAGAAGGATGGAAGGCTGAGTCAACCTTGAGCCTGGTGAAATTGAAATCACAGTAATTGCAGGCAGCTGGCAGCTAAGTGCTAATTAACAGCACTTTAGTCTGCTGCGCCACCAAGGCTCCTTTTATTTATTTACTTATTTATATTCCTTTTATTTACTAAAGGAATATTTATTTTAATATTCCTTTAGTAAAATTCAGCTGTAACCTTTTCAGAGTATGACCTTTTTTTCCAGAAAACTGGCAGCCAATAGTTCCCTCACTGAATGTCCTCTATCCCAGCCACCATACCAAGCTTATTAAACAACACTATAACTTGATGCATGCAGCTATGAGCTTCCCACTATTTTGAAATTAGAATTACCTAATGCAGCATCTCTTTAGAACAATGCAGTACATAAAAATGAGTACTGTAGTTTCCTAACTGTGCATCACTATTAAAAGTTGGATAAGGGAGATATTGCCAGGACTGAGCAGAGTCCAGCATCACTGGGTCTTTTTGAAGTGTTGGATCTGCGCCAAAATGTCGGGAGTTTCTGATCCTGGCTTTTTAAACCTTCTATAACCCAAAGCCATTTCTACACTGTCTTAATGTCCTTTATTTGTCATAACATTGTTTTGTAGTATATTGGACTGTATTAAGACATCTATTCATTCCCAATTAGCCAGGCAGACTCTTTAAGCATTATGACTGTTCATATAACTGTCTATATACACTTAAATACTCATGCAACATGTTCCCATATTTTGTTCTGACCTAGGTTTCCTTAGAAAGCATGAAACAAAGCCTTAATCCTGGTAAAACCTCTTTTATTAACACAACTGTGAATTCCGTTCATTCAGTCAACAAATAGTCTTTCAGAGGAATGTTTATCAACCCCCACCTTATCTCACTTGGAATGCTGCCAGAGAACCAATTTCCAAATGCAGAGCAAGGCCAAACTTGGCACTGAGTCTATTAGTCTCACGAACAGAATTTTCCAATCTTGAAATGAGATGAACTAATTGCTTCCTGCAAAAGCCCACATCCCATTCACTCCTCTTTTGTTTCCTATGGGAGGGGCCAATCATCTCCAAGGTGTGGCCTAACTCCCGAGTCTACCCTGCTTTCTTAATTGTTCTTGTCTTCTGGCAGCTCTGCACATGCGCACACTGGGAATGGGCTCCAGCTGTTCCTCTGCCTCGCTGCTAACTCCCTCTCTGCCTCCGACGCAGAGTCCTCGTCCGAGCTTTCCCCAGCCCTCAGGACTGGCCCAACTCCTCCCCAAGCTCCTCACTGTCCAACTCTGCTGCCAGCTCCGCTGGCCACTGGTGGACCACAACATATTTTGCCATTGATACTGGTGTTCACATTTCCCATTTAGGAAACTAATCATCTAATTGATAAGGAAGCTCTGATTACTTTGCAAGAAGTACTACATTTTCTTCTAAAGTTTGAAGGTCGCTAATTATCTGAGAAGCAAAAAAGCCTAAATATCACACAGATAGTACAGAACATGCCCACAACAAGCAGCAAGATAATAATTCTAAAAATGAATATTATTAGGTTATGAATACACTTACCCCTAAATCCTCGGCCACCACTTCTACCTCGTCCTCCTCTGAAGCCTCCGCCGCCTCTGCCACCTCCAAAACCCCGGCCACCTCCAAACCCTCTGCCACCTCCAAAACCTCTACCTCCTACAAATAAAAGTAATAGGGGTCAAATGAGACTTTGACAGTATCCAGTGAGTGACAATAGCACATAGAAAACAGAAGCCTAAATGAAACAGATCCATAAATTCATCCGTTAAACAAGTATGCAGAAACCATTCATAAGAAATTGTAATAAGACTCTTGCTTATAGATAATGGAGCTCATTGTCAAAGATGGCACCAGTCTTTAAAGCAGGGGTCTCCAACCATGGCAACTTTAAGACTTGTGGACTTCAACTCCCAGAATTCCTCAGCCAGTTTTGTTTTGCTGAGGAATTCTGGG
>JANHZT010002028.1:123381-134740 GCA_032468215.1 Stegonotus admiraltiensis | reverse complement strand
CATGACCAGCAAGCCACACCCCCAACTAAGCCACGCCCACAGAACCGGTTGTTAAAAAAATTGAATCCCACCACTGCTAGAGATGACTTTTTTTAATGTCACACCAAATTTTGGAAAAGAAATGAAATACTGGAAGCAGAGAAAGCTATCATATGTTCATTTATTTCTTTTCATAAAATTTATTGACTGCCTCAATCCCAAGGGATTTTGAGCAGTATACAGATCTAAAACACAACAAAAAATACAATACAAAAGGAACCATTCTGGTGGTCTTAGGTCCACTCAAAAGACCTCCCACACCAAAGCTAAGCTATTACTAACCACTCTCTCCTCCATCTCCAATGGGAAAGAAAATCCCCCTCATCCAGAATATGTGCCATTATGCTCCATCCAATTATGCCATGCAATAAGAGAAAACTTTTAACAGATGCTTCTGGTTATCAGGATTTGGCTGGCAGAATCTAACCAGGAAAACTGGCCTCTTAGATACCCAGAATTGGGGCCATAAGAAGCTTTGTAAGTGGTGATGAAAACTACACTTGATAATTGGTGTTTTTCTAGCAGTTGTGTTATTGAATGGTAGTACTAATCCTGTCCAATAAACACTTCTCCTTTTTGGATCACATGACATTTCCAGTTTTTCAACAACAGCCATATGTAATTACAGAAATCTGATTGCAAGATGACCAGGGCAAGAGTAATTGTTTGCAATGCATCCTATTTTGGTTAAGGTTACCTCTTGTATATTGGTCAAAGCTTCTACCTGCTCTTCTAACAGAAGACATGAGTCCTAAATGACTTTCAATTTGAGGTCTGCTCTCTTCAGAGGAGCACAATCCTGTCAGATGTCAAAATTGGCATTATCAAAAGAAATCAGTAGCCATTTATTTAGGCACCAGAATGTATGATCGGAATATTAATGATAATTCATTCCACATTGGGAACTGACCTCTCCCAGCAGATTTATGTAAACATTAAACAGAATTAGACAAAGGACTGAGCCCTAGAGTGTGCCACTTGACTGCTTGAGTTTCTTTCCTGATCTACTCATAGAATGTTGGACTCCATTTGGCTATAGCCAAAGGAACAAGGGCACTGTTTCAATATCTTGTGCCCTTGTGTTGTAAAAATCTTCCTTTTGAGATATGCTAAAGGCATAGGATGTAAATTATATGTAAAAATCCTTCCTCAATGCAATACTGGGTATATTAACTAGAAACTGGGATAAATTTTTCTATTTATTATAATGGTGGTACCAGAGACATCTTTAATAAATATCATGGTAAAGTGCCATGGTAAATGCTAAATTTACCATGGTAAATTGTAAATTGCCATATTGAATAGTAAATTTAGCCATACTATATTAGTGCATCTTTGGTAAAGGCCAGATCAAGTGCAAGCCCATAGCTTTTATGGCAGCCATGAATTCAGAACCATTTCAAATGTCAGAGAGATTAGTGGTGAATCCACAATCATCCTTGCAATATTGTATATTGTATTATGTAGAGCAGTGACTCTACATAAGCAAGAGTGGGTCAGGTTCAATCTTCTTTAGGGTTTTAAATGTTGTAACATATGTGGACACAGGTTGTTATGTCTATTGGATTTTTGAAATGTATTGCTTTTTAAAATTTCTGAATGTTGTATTTAATCTGTTCAATTTCTCGAGTGGTTGTTCATGAAGCTAATAAAGCTAATTACTAAATGAATTATAAAGTGAACTAAATATCACAACATCTGAGTTTCATCTGATGGATAATTGTGTGTGGATTTAAGTCATTAAAATGATCTCAAACACATGCTCATTTCTCAGGACACAGGACATAATCCTGGACATTATCCAGGACACACATAGCTTTTGACAATTATTTGAATTAATAGTTGGGCTTTAGAAATGCTGAATTTTTCATAAAATGTTTTTTTTTCCAGTTCAGCCTGCTGACATAATTTGCTCCCCCCAAAATGATTTATGTTGTGTTTATTTCTTTTCAAAACAAGAATGAAAAAGAAGTACACAAAAGCATGAACATGTAAGAAATCTCACATCTCTAATTATAAAACATTCCTTCCAGCAATTGATACATTAAATATTTAATCTGAAATGACTTATCTCCCATTTTAGAAAAATGCTTAGAGAGTTATTATTCTCAAAAGATATTTTGAGTCATTTTATTTGGGAAAACAAAATTTCCTGCAGCTTCTTCTATGACATTTCACTGCTGTAAAGGATGATGCTATGTCACATTCCCACTCATTTTTCATATTGTAGTGATCTATTTTGCAATATAGTCACTACTAACTAGTGAAAAACAGCATCTCAATACTGCCATAATAAAGTTTTTGTAGAAGCCAGTTTCAGGCAGCATTCATGTAAGAAGGATGTAGAGAGGCATTATAGAATACAATTTGGAACACAATGAGAATTGTGTGATAAACACATGCAAGAAGATTGAATGGAGCCAAGGGGATAATTTGAGGGGAGTCAATATCCAGATTATTTATTGTGAAACTATTCTTGATTCCAGTAATGCATTTAACAATCTTCTTGTTATTATCAATAACCACATTGGTTCCCATAATAGCTTTCTTAACAAGATGGTAAAATATGGATCTAACCATATTATTATTGGGTAGATTGGAAATTAGTTATATAATAATAACACAAATGGTCATTAAGCAATTAATTTTCCTGGATCAACCTGGAAGAAGGAACATTTTTTATTGGCTGTCACTGGGGTGTTTTCCAAGCCATCTGTTGTTCAATAGCATATCAATCTATAGAACCCTATGTGGCATTGGGTTACATAATTTGAGGGATTGTCTCTCCCTGATTACAACCACTCACCCCATCAGGATTGACAGGAAAGGCATGTTATTGATCCCACCATTTGAAGAGCCATGAGGTCCTCATTTTGGAACCTCAAACCTGCCCCTCCCAGAGGTTAGATTGCCTCAGCCCTATTTGCCTTCCAGGAAGCGTTGGAAACATGGTTCTACCACTATGCCATAGGATTTGAACATTGTTTGGAGGCTGCTAGCGATACTGCTCATATTGTATGGATTGAAAAAATACCACTGATTAAACTTTTTAATCTGATTATATTGTTTGTTTGTTTGTTTGTTTTTTATTTATTGTTGTGGTTTTTAATTTTGCGAGCCACCCAGAGGCACATACATGAGATGAGTGGCTATATCAAATGAATAAATGAATGAATGAATGAATGAATGAATGAATGAATGAATGAAACAGAGATTGTCTTTCAAATTGCAGATTATAGATTGCTGGGAGAAGTGGCCTTAACTATTTCAACATTTAAAATAATCTTGAAATCTAAAATACTAGACCAAATTTACAAGATTAAATTTGATAAACTATGTTAATTAAGACACATTGTCCATTTCTCTCACATCCCTACCTCAAATTTCAGGATCAACAAAGGACAATTTTGCTTCATCTTCTACATGACAACTTTTCAAAAATGGCAAGATTATGAACATGTCACTCCCTCATTTTCTCTTCCTCTGATTATATTTCCAATATGTGGAAATTACAGGAAATTAGATTGATACAACATTTAATAGCAATTGGCTTGGAAAACTTTTTTTTAGAAAGTTGACTGATTGTCCAGAAGTTTACATATTTATCAGTGGGTAGTATCCATAAACAAAACTTCCTGACATGTTGAAGGTTATTCACTAGAGGAGATCCAGTGCCCTCATGCATTTCTTCTAGGCTTCCAGGGGGTTTCTGTTATACATATATATACATATATATACCTATACCTATACCTATACCTATTGCAGGCTAGAAATGAATCTAAGTATATAATAGAAGCATGAGTCAAATAATTTGAGACTTAAACTAATAATGCAATTTAAGTAATTACTAATCTATTCAGATACCTAGCATGATGAGACACAGAACTGTCTTCAGGAAACAAGCGTGTGACAGAATGTGTGTGGAAAGAGATTGGAAAGAGAACAGAAATATTGTGAAAACTATTCCATGCACAAACTCCTACATTTAACTGGGCACATACTGGGGATGGGGGATCCTGTTTTCCAATTCAAACCTGGCAGCAGGCTGTACAGGGAAATTAGATGCTGTAAAGATCACTGCTATGGACAGCAATGATTTATGGGAAAGAAAATATTGAGAAGACCAGGGAGAGGGACAGAAGAATCTGTCAGAGTTCCAAGTAACATCCCCAACGAAAGAAGTCTCTGAGGCTCAAAGTTCCTCCAAGTTCCATTTTATTAGAGATGTTATGTTGGCACACCCAAATCTGAAAGCTTCCAGGTTTTCCCCACCAAATGAAAATACAAATCCCTGCCCAGCAGCCACATGTCTATCACATGGCCCAATCAATGCACCGTCCCAAATGAAAATGCCTCCCAATCACACCCCTCCAGGTGCAGGGCAGGATGTCATTGACTTCCAGAAAAAGGAATATTATTATGGCTATATATCTCCCCAGCTCCATACAATCTCCGCTCCCAGTTTCCCACAGCACTAAATGTGGTAGGCCTGAAGGTTCAATGCAAAAGATGACTTCCAGGCCTGACAGAAGCGCTATTGTGGATTTTTGGAGTTAGCCTGAAGATCATACATACTCCATAACTAGAAGCTGCCTGAAATATCTTCTACCTTGGAGTATTCCAAATAGGGTTTGATGGATTTACTTTTTGTATCTTGCTGCAGTTAAATATCTGTCAAGGAAACAGTAAAGTTAAAGGTTGCCCTGTCCAGTTGTGTCCAATTCCATTTCTTAGTCATGGGAGCCAGCATTGTCTGAAGAATTTTTTTTGTAGTCATGTAGCCAGCATGGCTATATGCCAAAAGTGCATGGAATACTGTTACCTTCCCACCAAATGGTACCTATTAATCTACTTGCATTTGCATGTTTTCAAACTGCTAGATGGGCAGGAGCTGATGCAGGAACAATTGCACAGTGCTTAGGTCTCGAATCAGGGCTGTCAGCTTTCTATCTGACAATCTCAGCATTTTTAACTACTGAGCAATTATGCCCCCTCAAGGAAACTGTAGTATATCTCAAAATGGCAGGAGTATGTATCTGCATAGAAATTCATGGGATTGTTTTCAACATGAACCTGTTTGAAGGAATTTACATCCTAGAACTCTGTTGCCATGGCATGTCTTACATGGAAGGGTAATTTCACGACTCTGAGGCCTTCGTTTTAGAAGAATGCAAAAATTGCATGTTTACCATCCTGAGATTGTTGATTACACTGGAAAATGAAAAAAAAATAATTCAAAGGATGCTTCCTTACATTGACTTTGACCCATGGTCAGTTGTATTCATTATATTTTATCCTATTTGTCTGCAGTACAGTACTTTTTCAGAAATGAGCGTTTCCTGCTTTGAGGTGCCAAGAATTAATTTTGAAACCTCTGACATATAAAACATGCGTTTTATCATTGAACTGCTATAGCTATACTGAGCTTCTTATAAATCCACTGGTCATGATCCAGCTGAGAGTAAAATATCATTTTTTCCCTCTTTTCCATCCAATTGTGTCTGATTCTCAGAGACTACCTGGGTAAGTCCATACAGCTGGCAAGGAATTTCAGATTTTTGTCATTTTCTCCTTAGTAGTACTAAGAGAAAGTGACTAACCCAAGGTCACCCAGCTGGCTTTATGCCTAAAACAGAACTAGAACTCACTAGTCTTCCAGTTTCTAACCTGATGCCCTTAACTACTACAGTAAACTGGTTCTCTAAACATAATTAAGACTCCTAAAATCATTGGTTCATTGATCATATAAAATTGTAGTCTCAATGCATAAAGAAAAAAATGGTTGATTTCCTGGTCTGATTTAGACAATTCAGTGACGGGGCAGTTGACTATCTTTGTAACAACTGCCCTTTTTAAAAATAATATTTTCACTCTCTAGATTAGAATGTTAAAATTTTGTTGTCTTGCTTTTTGCCTTAACATTTAGCTCCCCTTTTTTCTGGAGATCATAAAGTCTATTAAAAATCATTTTGTTAATGTATTATTCCCTTTTATGTATTGCTCACCTGATACGTTTTCACCAGCAAATTAATAAAATCAGTCTCAGACTTCACAGGGTGACAAAGCATGAGTCAGTTAGGATGATTTATATTGCAAGGAGAAAGCAGAAATGTCATTTTAGATAAATATGCCAATCAGGATGAAGTCATCTTCTAATAAGATAGGTGTATGGAAGTGATAAGGGCATGTCACTTTGAGTTTTGTGGTATGTTTTAAAATTGCCAATGATGAGACGATAATAGGGGATGCATTGATCAGGCATCTGGATTCCCGTTTTTCCTCCCAGTAAGTAAGCTCCAGTGTTTGTTTATTTATAATTTATTAATTTATGAAGCTCAGAAATATTTTGGAATAATCTTGATTTATTTGCGATAACAAGTGAAGCTTCCCAGTTTACAATACCATGGATAACTAATCATGTTTATTGGTACAAAGAACCACTTGATAGGGAAAAGGTAACAAGCACTCTAACATCTGACTTTCATTTTTCATTAGGAAAGAGGTGCCCAAACACCATTTTCAGGGTTGCATGCAGCTGCTCAAATCTTTGGGTGTGGTCTGCATAGCCCCCCAAAAGTTGAAGCTGAAAATGAATTTTTAATATGTTAGATTATGGAAACCAGTAACTGCACACGGAGTAATATTAACATTAATGAATCAATTAATTATAATGAATATATCAACTTAATTAAATTTTCTTTAGTTCTGACCTGCCACCTTTTTGATTCTAGCTCCCTCCAATTTTTATTTATTTATTTATTTATTGAGTGCACCCCTCTCCCTAACATATCACTCAGATATCTGGCATGCTGAATCCTTAGCCTAAAAAAAGGATAACATTCCTGCATCAGAATATTTGGGACATTTTGAGAAAACTTACACTTATATTCTTGCCTTTGGTTTGAAACCAATGTCTACTCAGTCCTCAATCTGATGTTTATGACTTATCATTTCCTCTGGAAACACAAGAAAAATTGTCCCTTATTTTACAGATGTGGTCATGACAAACAGAACAGAACAACAACAATAAAACTACTATATGCATAAATTCACAGGTAACTCTCAGTGAGAACAGTGGAAAAGCTTTGCAAAGACTTGAGATTATTCCTGTTCTGTTTTATGAAAGTATTGGATGTTCTATGTTTGTGCTTACAGCAAATATAAGCCCAAAGATAAGCTTCCCAAACTCCAAATGAACTGACCAAAAACATGGTCCAAATCTTTTGCATTATTTCATTAAAAGTATAGATATCTTCATAGGAAGTAGATTGTTTGGAGAGGGACAAACCAAGTGTATCTGAAAATTCCTCTGTGTAAAATAGTGAGATTGTTGCTTTGGAATAATTCCAAATGCTCATAGAAACAATTAATAGTAATAGAATTTTTTCCCCTGCTATAGATATGAAGATAAAGCCAGAGTCTAATATAAAAAGGAGAAGAGAGTCATCGTACAGAACACATTTGCAGTGAATGCTACAGAAATCTATGTTTATGAGACGTATCGTTAAGAATTCATAGGAGCACAGATCTGAGAAGAACCCAATGAACCAACCAATAAAACTCACCATCCCCAAACCGGGGTGCCTTTAGGAAGACCGTATATCATACCTTACAGTTTTTAATGAGAAACATCCTCTAGAATGAAATACTGCAATTACCAAACCAAGAGCAATATACAAGAAGAGAGAAAATGGGACTCTTATACCCATCAACAATTAGGATATCAGTAGCCAAATGAAAATGCACAGGGATCCCTGGATTGTAGTCTTACCCAGTCTGGTGGCATATCTTGAATTTCGATTACAAGATGAATACCTCTTGCTGACCTTGCTTATAAGGTAAGCAAGAGATCTGAATTTTCTCACATGCATGAGCTTCCTGCAAATCCCGGGTTGGCCACTATAGGGAAAAAAAACCCATTAAATTAGTAAAGCCTTTCATCTGATCTAACAAGGCAGGAACTTAATACTACCAACTTCCTGTATCATTTTCCTCTTTAACTGAATGAATTAGCCTATGCAACAAGAACTTCTGAGTTTATATCTCATTTCTAAGGCCAAGTTCCCAAAGCAGTTCACAATTCTGTAATAAAATAAAGTTATATTATAAATAAGAGACCAATAATACAGTAGTCAACTTCTCAGAGGCATGTCTATTTGGTTTTTTCTGCTCCTGTTTTCAGAAAAACTGCTAAACCTTTCTTCTGCCAGCATATACTTCCTTTGCCAAGCATATTTTTTAATGCAGCATTTTGGTTTTTTAAAATTTTGCTAAACCTGTTTCCATACTGTTTTCCCAAGCAATGCAAATGCACTGAAGGGATAAGATGTAAGACTAAACAATAAATAAAAATACATAAAACAATAAATAAACATCATAAAACAAATTACAGGATGACCAAACACAAATTTCTGGTAAATCTGTATTTCTTTACTTGGCCTGTCACCAGTAAGGGCCATTCTCTTCTTTCTAATTGCAAGAATGGATGACATTGTCTCATCCACTTCATTGGATGTACATCCCAAAACTCTATTTTCCAGCTTCAAATCAAAATAGCTGTTTTCTGATCTAAGATCCCTTCAACTTGGATAATCTCCAGAAATTTCTTTTGTTCCAGTAGCAATCCCAGTTCTGGTTGCCTGCAGTACCTGGCTTGCCCATTCTCTTGACAGCTGTTTCATCTTGAGTTGCCAGATTGTTCTTGGTTGGTTGGCAGTTGTTTATTTCTTTTTTTTAAAAAAATGTTGATTCAACAATGACTCTTTGCTCATGCTCCATTCAACTTTTATATCTGCAGTGGACACCTTTTCTGTTTCTATCCATTCTGGATGAAGTAATTTTTTTGTATTCCTAACTCACACCCACCAAATGGCAAACTGGGTGATTTTAAATTACTAACTCTTAGCCTGAACACCGCATAATCTAGGCTTAAATATGCAGTTCACAAGTCCTTCTTCCATTCTAAAAGTAATGATATACATTCAGCAGTCTAGCACATAGGCTCAGGGGAAAAAAAAGATTAAATGAACTCAAATTCCAAATTCAGTACATTTATTAAAAATTAATCCAAGAGTTTGTTGATGATGCATTTGGATAGTGCTTCTTTTAAACTTTTTAAGTTTTTGCAGGAAGTACTGGATTACATAAATATAATTGTGTGACAAAAGTCAAAATTTTCAGTTGATAACATTTTTTTCAATTACACATTTAGTATGTAGAATATGACAATGGAACAATGCAAATGGATTCTCTGTACCCATATTATGGCCAAAAGATTGATTTTGCAGGATTGGAAAGATAAATCTATGGTGGTTTTCACAAAATGGATTGAGAACCTGATTGCATTTATTGTGTATGAACAGATTTCCTGAAGACCAGTGGTGGGTTTCTACCAATTTGCCCTGGTTCAGGCAAACCGGCGGCGGCAGGAGGCTCTGCCCACATACCTGGATGTCATCACAGACGCTCTGACATGCGTTCTCACAGTTCCGAACCGCTAGTGAAGGTAAGTGAAACCCACTACTGCTGTAGACATAGATTTTGCACTGACAAATGAGTCCACTGAAATATAGGACTCATTTATACAAATTACACTATATTTAAAGAAATATTTATATAAATGAAATTGAATATTAGAATGCAGATTAGATATCTGTATATTTACTGTATACCTACTGTATATCTAACATCTATCTATCTATCTATCTATCTATCTATCTATCTATCTATCCATCCATCTATCCATCCATCTATCCATCTATCTAAACTTTTTTCTGTTGATATATTTTTTTTCCTTGGCTGTAGTTTTCATTTTTTAAAAAGCACTTTTTATACATCTTTTCTTTCTTTGATAAGGTTTGTATTTGTATCTTTGTGTTTTGTTTTTTAAAAAGCAATAAAAGAATAAATTTTTAAAAATCCAAGATGAATCATTCTGGTATGTAGATTCAAGTAGATTTTGGTCTGCACATGCTAAACACGTCCCTTATTTAGAGGAATGGGTTGTCAGATAGGAAGCTGCATCTGTCACAGCTACCCACCCAGAATTATGTTAATCAATTCTGTAGCTGAGGAATTGTTTCACACTAATTTATTTTCTCCTCCCTTTATGAAAAAGTCTAAGCAAAAATCTGTAGATAGTTTTGTCAATAAGACCCCTAGTCTGAGTTCCAGCTCAGTTAAATGATTGCAAAATAAATGAAAGGTCAGAAAATAAATCTATAGAGGATAAACCAAGCTTCTTAGCTGAGATTTCTCATCACTCTAAGATTTAGCTTGATCTGTTTATCTGTCCATCCAATCGAGAATTGCACTGTACATATCAGCAGGATATAGTGCTGATAGATCCTAACTTTGGGAACATCATTATATTTACGATTTAATATCACTGAAGAGATTTTGAAAAGGGGAGTAAATCCCATATTACAGGTGGACTACTAAAATGCAATCCCACACATATCTAATCAGAAGTAAGCAATCACACATGTGCACACCCACACACAGAGTGCCCAGATTATCTTTAGGATCTTATTTACTGAAGCTGCTTTATCAGCTTCTTGGACTCCCTTCCCATATTGCATTAAAAGGAAATGGATGCATTTTGAAAATTATAGTCAAATGATTCCTGCTTTAAAAAACAAAGAAAGAAAGAAACAAAGAAAAAAAAAACCCAGCACATCTTCTAACCTCTTGTGGAACTCTCTTGATGCTTACTTTTAATCAGATTTTTATCTGATTAAGAACATAATTCAGAGAGGAGCTGGAGACTTAACAACTCCCCTGCCAATGCCTCCAAAATACTGTAGACTGAACTTTTCAAAATAATTTTCTTTTCCATTTTCATTAGTCTCAGCACTCAGGATTCACTAGACAGTCAACTGGGCCTCCAAAACAAGACTAGCTTTAAAGAGAAGCCCTCTCCCCATGACTTTATCCAAACCAACATCCTTCCCATATATCTACATTTAGCAATTTATGGCAGTGTGACTGAGAAAGGAGGACTTTCCTTGTATAACTTTACTGCTGTCAGTGACTAGTCACATGTGACACAAAGTTATAAAGTGGCATTAAAAACATTTCTTTAAACATAGCTATAAAATCCTAATATTAAGACCACATTTTATTGCAAAAACAAGTGACAGCTGTAAGAAGTTCCATAATGACTCTGGAAATAATGAGGCTCTGGGCCCTAAATCAAACCAAATAAAATAATCATCCGAACAAATTTACTAGAGTAGAATCCATCCTTCCTTCCTTCCTTCCTTCCTTCCTTCCTTCCTTCCTTCCTTCCTTCCTTCCTTCCTTCCTTCCTCCCTCCCTC
>JANHZT010002028.1:112833-123281 GCA_032468215.1 Stegonotus admiraltiensis | reverse complement strand
TTGTTTTGTTTTGTTTTGTTTTGTTTTGTTTTGTTTTGTTTTGTTTTGTTTTCTTTTCTTTTCTTTTCTTTTCTTTTAAGACTAATAATGACTTATTTCCTTATATTTGGATCACATTAGAAATATAACATCTAATACAAAGCAGGGGTGTATTCTACTTACTTTTACTACTGGTTCGCATCACGCCCGAAGCTTCTGTGCATGCACAAATCACCTATGATGATTTCCTGGTCCTGGTCAGTGGGTGGAGCCTCCCATCGATTTTACTACCAGTTCTTGCAAACCGGTCCAAACTGGGGGCAACCCACCACTGGTACAAAGAAATTTCCAGAGAAGATGAGTATTTCCTAACAAATTAAGCTTTTACAATAACAGCTATCAATATTAACAGTAAGAGAAATTGAAATAAAAATGAACTATTTAAATCTAATATGAGTTTTCAATCAAACTAGGGAAAAGGTTGGCAGATAAATTACAAAAAGAAAAAGAAAAGAAAACAATACTGTAAGAACAAGAGTGAGATACTGTATTAATGGATAATGTAGCGGCTATGCAAAAAGCATTTCATCAATCTTATTCCAATTTGTATAAAGGACAAGACATTTCTCTAGAGAAAATAGATGAAAACTTAAAACAATATTTACTGAGCATTACAGAAGAACAGATTATGAGTAGACCTATAATAACAAGTTTGTGAAGCTGTAAAAAAGATTAAACCAAGAAAAATTCCTGGACCAGACAGATTATCAGATTCTTATTGTAAATGTTTTGAGGATGAACTTTTATAACCTTTTCAAGATACAATGAATTCTATTTTATAGAAGGAAAGATGCCAGACAGTTGGAAGGAGACCCCTATAGAATTAACACCTAAAGAAGAACTAATTTTTATTTTAAAAAGAAACTATAAGCCAATATCATTATTTAATAATGACTACAAGCTGTTTACAAAGATTTTGGCTGATAGGCTGAAAATATTTTTTTAAGAATTCATTCATAGGGATCAATGTGGATTTTTTACCTAAAAGAGTTAAGGGACAATATAATCATGTGTGGGACATTCTGGAATATTTGGAGCAACTTAATGAAAAAGACGTTTAACTGATTTTCTCAAATGTAGAGAAGGCTTTTGACAATTTGAACTGGCCTGGTTTTGGAAGATGCAAAATTTAGGAAGAACTTTATAAAATGGGTAAGATCAATTTGTACTGTAGAAAAAGAACAATTAATTGTTAATAGTGATCTAACAAAGCCTTGTGAGAAACAAGAAGGAACCTACTTTCCATTAGTTTCTGTTAATTTTTATGTGTGTGTGTGTGTGTGTGTGTGTGTGTGTGTAGTACAAGAACCTTACGACATTAGAAGCTAAAGACCAATTTCCCATATTTCTTTTTCCTACCAATCTCCTTTTCCTTTTGTGTCATGCTTTTCTTAGGTTCAATTGCTGAACGTATGGACATGTGCTAAACAAGTGTTCTTTATTGGAATTAATTCTGTGAAAGTATGCATTTTTAATCTGTTTACCTTGCCTTGAGCTTGCTAGACTGTTCATGAAAAAACACTTTTATGTATTTATTACTACTTATTAAACAAATTTAAATGACCATCCAAGTCACAAATGTTGTAAGCTGGATAGCTTACAACATTTAAAAATCCACAACTTAAAACCCATTAAGTTTCCCAACACACACACACACACACACACCACCCCATGGCAGCAGCCACTTGATCAACTTTGGAATTTGGAATTCTTTGGCCAAAAAACAGTAAAAGGATCTTCTTTTACCTATACACATCAATCAAGTGCAGATTAAGAAATTAGCAGTAAGGTTTAATCAGAAAACAGAAACTGGAAAACCTAGAAATCACAACCAGTGCAGCAGATTGGTTGTGAAATGTTTAGCGACATATTTTCTTTTATGCTTAATTCAATGAAATTCCATCTTTTCTCTCAGGAACTCTACTAAAATTTGCCTATTTCCAAACCCCCCTTTCCATCTCACAATAATCTGACAAAAGAAATTAGACTGAGACTACATAATGAGCCAAGGTCATTGAGTAAGCCTCGTGTCTAAGTAGGGATTTGATCCAAAGTCTCCCCATTTCCTGTCTGATTATCTAGACATGACAAGATTTGACATGTCTGAATTAGCCTCCAAACCACTCTAATGTTTCTAATTGTAACCACATGATTTTGAATAATTTTCCATCTTATGTCAAAGATACTGTCTAATTTGGTTTCCACATCACTGTGCTTGTTCCCACTTCAAACCTAATTCCATCACTGTTTCTATGAAGGTGAGAGAAAGGCTGTTTATTTAAAAAAAAAAAAACCACACAATTTATTGATAACAGCCTCTTCCGAGCCTAGCAGAGATACTGCTATGCAAGAGAACACAAGAAAATTACTGTCAACTCTTTGACAGTCACCAGGTTTGTTTCTGTGAATTTAAAACTTGGCTGCCAGTTGCATCTGAAAATTAATTTCACACATTTGAATCAGAACAAGCATAATAGCAGGGCCGTTGTGATCATAACTCCCTTGCAATAAAAATCGAGAAGCAAAGAAGCCTATTATTTCAAACATGAGAATGCAGTTCAGTAATGCAAAAGGGCATCATTGCATTAAAAATAATAATTTTTGATTCAGCACAATTTTAGGGTAGGTGGCTGGCTATTTTGATAATATTAAAAAGAATCCCTGCTTTTAAAAAAAAAAAAGATGTGCCAGTCCTATTGAAAATATTGTCAAAGATCTTACTCTTTTGCAAATGAAGAATACACAAACTCACATCCTTTAGTGTCAAAGCAAATCAGGAGCAGTTAACCCTTAACCCTTCTGGAAAAAAAAAATGTGAAAAAGGCAATCAAAGTGACTAGGAAAGAAGATGCTTCATAATGGGGCACTTTGGGATTTCTAGTTTACAAAAAAAAAAAAATCAAAATAAGGACATTCAGGGTCAGCAGCTAGAGACAACAACAAATGAGGCTTGGCTTATGTATGCATCAGTAAAAAGGACCTATTTCAGTAAATATGAGAAAAAGCTTTCTCAGCAGTGGCCCCATCTTTGGGAAATGATTTATCAGCTGGGCTCCTTTTCAAGCCTTTTAATCTATATCTAAATGTTAAATGTATCTAAATGTATATGCTGCCTAGGCATTTTTAAGTATTCTGGCTGATGTTTTTTAGTGGCACAGTGGTTAGAATGCAGTATTGCAGGCTACTTCTGCCGATTGCCGGCTGCCTGCAATTTGGCAGTTCAAATCTCACCAGGATCAAGGTTGACTTAGCCTTCCATCCTTCTGAAGTGGGTAAAATGAGGGCCCAGATTGTTGGAGGCAATATGCCGACTCTGTAAACCACTTAGAGAGGGCTGTAGAGCACTGTAAAGTGGTATATAAATCTAAGTGCTATTGCTATTGCTATTAAAACCAATGTTTTTACCTTTGATTTTAGTAGATTGTAGGCTATTCTAGAAAAGCATAACTTTGACAGTGGCATGCAAATTTTCCAATGAATTAAGGAATATAATAATAGTATAGGAGCAGTGATGGCACAGTGATTGGAATGCAGTATTGCAGGCTAACTCTGCCCACTGCCAAGAGTTCAATCTGTAAAATGTTTAGAGAGAACTGTAAAGCACTATGAAGCGGTATATAAGTCTAAGTGATATTGTTATTGCTATAATGCTTTGATCCTGTAGTTCTTGGCAGAAATCTGAAGATATATGATGGTTCTTCATTTATTTATTTTTTATGAGGCTTCTCAAGTTTTTTTTACCATATTTATGAATTGACTTTTAATACTCCCCCACCCAAGTTGTACATATTGCACATCATTGAAATTGCTATGACCAGGGTTTTTTTTTTTACTAAGTTAAACAGTTGGAGCTATCACTATTTATTTTTAGAGAATTCTGACTCTGCAAGTAAGCATGTCTATTTTTTTAAAATAGTAATTAATTTTGGCATTTTTTTTTAAGTGCACTTCCGAACTGGTAGGGAAAATAAGTAGATTTCACCCCTGGGAGGGCCCAACTGCTGGAGCTGCAAATGCAGATCATAAATAGTCCTCAAATAGTTCCAGTGTAACTTTGAACAGTCCCTAAACAAGCAAACAAAAGAACAAATGAAGTCAAGAATTACCTGTACTTGAAAGTACAATTGAAAAGATTTTGTTTTGCAATATGTAGCTTACCTGGCATAAATTCCCTTAAAGGTTGCAGGATCCAATCAGAGTCAGGCACTGGGATCAAATGTTTTGTTTTCTGAGCTTTTGGACTCGTGCTGGAGCCCATCCTCCGAACTTCTCTGTGTTCCCTGACGATGGGCTTCTCTTCACACAGAGAAGTTATCTGAGGATGGGCTCCATCATGAGCCTGAAAGCTCAGAAGACAAAACCTCTGGTCCCGATGACCGATCCAGATTGGATCATGCAACAGGGACACGTTGGATCCCAGGGACATGTATATTCGCCTTCATTCCCTTAACAGTGGCTGCTGATTTTAGGGAAGCCTCACATCCTCTCACATTATATTTTTAGGGTTTATAGTTCCCACACTGACTGCAACAGTCCCAATCAGGAAGAATTGGGTAGCACCTTTTCCAATTAAGAAACATGATTAAAAGGCATACATTTTCATTAGCTACTGCTTGTTTTATCATAAAAGCTTTTGGACTTTAATAACAACTTTTGGACTCTTTTGAAAAAGGTGCTCAACTCCTTCTGTTTTTTGGCTATCATAGACTAGCATAGCTCTCTTATTACAATAATCCCCTTATCAAATCCCCAATTTTCAGCACTACTTAACTATTGGCTGCTACATACATATGGAGAACTAATAGGTGGCTGTTAAATGATACATTTCCCCATCCCCCTGCTCCTCATCTTGATGCCATGTTATGATCAATGCATCAAACAGTCAACTCTCAACCTATAATTTCAAAAAAGCTTATCAAGTTAATGGTACAACATGAAAAAATAAAGAAAAAAACTTGCAGTGCATGGAGTAAGTACAGCATTATCCATTTCAAGTGGAAGATGTATTTCATGTACTGCATGAGATTGGGTGGGGCTAGAAACAGAGAGAAACACCAATTATGGCCGTCAAAAAGTTGTGTGTTAAAGTTGTATAGAATGTTACATATTAATTCAATGTAGTATAGATCCAGTGCCAGTAAGCAGTAAGGACATGCTGTGGAACAAGATTTAGAGTGGCACAATTTCCTGCCAGCTCTGGATGAGATGGTAGCATGGCGATCCAAATGTGGGGTGAATGACAGTCAAACAGCCCATTGTTGAGAAGTAGATTTAGGTAGAAATTGATTTAGAGCTCCAATGAAATTACGTTCTTCTGTGTGTATATGACCCAGGCATCATTGTCCTTTCAGGGATCGTAAGACTGAAACAGGATAAACACTCAGTTAGTAATAAAAAATTTAAGGCTTAAAAATTGAATTAATTCTTAAAACAGCAGAATACTTTATTGCTAATGTAAAGCCAGATAGAGCTTGGGGGACTGTAAAAAGAAGCCACATGTGGCCTGCAATAAACTGTTTGCCCATCTGTGTTCTATAACAACATTCTAACACAATAATCAAATCACTATCCAACAGTAGTGTTGACTCAGGTTTTTAGTAGACTTACAAAAATGGTATAGGAAGGAGAGAAATTCTTGTTGGTATTCTGGGCAAAATTGACTAACATGCAATGTAGTTCTATTTTTCTTGAGCTACTGTCACATAATAGGAAAATGTATGCTTTTTATGACATATACACAATGTCATCATTCCTTTTCAAGGTGACATTACTGGTACCATACTTCTAATTTAAGCAAACTTAGGTGCATCTCTTTGCACTATCAACCAAATCTCAGTTGATCGCTCCCAATACTTTTAGATTATAACAGATAGCTTTTCTTTAACCATCAATAGTTTTGAAATCCATTCCAAATTATAAACTATTATGCTGGAAGGAACTCTGGAGTATTTCGGTATCCTTTCTTATAAACAGTTTTATTAAATAGTTATATGTTTATTAAAAGGTGGCTTACAAAGAAAAAAAATGTTCCCTCTCTAACAAATGTAACAAATTCTAATTGTTCCAAGAGATTTACCAGACTAGATAGCTTAATTCGTCAGATTAAAAACCTATTATAACCTTGCATCATAAAGAGGGATTAATTGTGGCATTATTAAGGCATGTCTTCTGGTTTGATGGAACTTAATACCTTTTTAGAAATAAATGCAAGGCAGTAATATTTACAAGAAAATTAAAAGCTGCTGGACAGGAAATGTCATGCTCCAGCATTATACAACCCTAAAAGAGGTTGCTGTTTATAGATTTCATTATCAACCGGATTTATGTTCAAAATGTCTAATCTGTCCTTTTATTGAAAACTCTGTATTGACCTTCATTATCTGGAGGCGGATTTAAATTGTTCACAATGTTACATTTTAATCGGCTTGCTTTTAGTGTCTCCAAAAGCAGTCCAGAGACTTAAAAGAGACCCCATTTAAAACCAAATGAAATATGGGCATTTCTTTTCTCTTAACATGGTCATAGAACAATTAGTCATAGATCTAACGTTTAGACTTTCTTGAAAGATATAAAGAAGGCAACAGTCATACATGCCCTCCCAATGTGTACTGTGTGCAGAAGTTTAAAGTGCACCCTCTGTGTTTCAAACACATTCATCAGAAATCTCCAACAGCACTTGGAGCGAGGAAGCAATTGAGTCATGTGCAATCAAAGTGATTGATTCTTCTTACCAAAATGAGACTCAGATCAAAAGGCTTTGGATAGGGTCACTTTTCTACTATAATCATGATATTTTATGACACCTAGGGATATGCTGGGAAAAAGACTTTCATTGAACAAATTACCTGTAGGTATTTCCTCTATTAAACCATTACTTAACAAGTATGCCAAACCTAAGAGAATTGGTAAAGTTATCTCTAAAGTGCTTCCATTGAGAGAGAATTCTCCAGGGGCCAGAACAAAATGTTAGAATTTAATATTTAAGCATTATTACAGCTCAGACTAGATTGCTTAGAGCAAGTGTGGTAACCATACACAGACCAGAAGGAGGAGGAAGAATTGAGTATGCTGGATGAACCAGGGGCATTTGGTGGGTCGTGGCTTTAACTTTCCTCATTGCTAGAATGTTTTCTTTCTTAACTCATAAAACTGAACAGAATATTCTATCTTATAAATAAACCAGAACCTGGTGCAGTTGTCCAAGAATGGCATTTTGTTTTGGTATGATCATCAGGTTTAGCAGTAGTTGTAAAATCCAATATTTTTCAGTAGCAGTCCCACACGGAGTAGTACATGGCAGCAATATAAAATAGAAACAACTAAAGCTTAATCTTCCTTCCACATGAAGAAGCATATTTTGTACACCTGTTGAAACTGAGAAGAGAAAATCCTGGCTATAGAGGAGTAATGCAGATTCTAAGAGTATGTTCAAATTGTGGATCTGATCCCTCAGAGTTCGTGTTCCTACCCAATTCCCAGATCACTTTTTCAGATGGAGGCTTAATTTGTTGGCTAACATTTTCACTTGGCACAGTCAGGAACTCATGTGTAAGTTTGTTTTTCTGATTTAAATTAAGCTTCAAGCTGCTGGAACAGTTTAATATGAAAAGGCCAGCTATCTGGCAACCAAAATCATTCCAAATTTATTTTCCTTCCACATTGAAAGTGAATATGTAGGACTTGTCTCCCACCAAACTGGTTCTTCATTCTACAACACATATTGTACATATGCATTCTACAATGCATATTGTATGACCTGTCATGCTCTTGTAAAACTAGTCCCAGAAGCACCTCATACAAACAGGTTATTTGGGGCATGCTATGTGCATGCTGATTTAAAGCATCAACTCAATTTGATTGGAATCAGTTGCCAAAATAGGTCTCAACTGCAGTAATTTGATTTGATATATCCATTTAATTTGAAAACAATAGAAAGACATCTGATTAAATTCAGCTATATGGTCTGAATTGTTAACCTAGAATGAAAAATCAGTTTGAGTACGGAATAAAATTGCTTTCAAATTAAATGTCTGAATTAAAACTTCAAACAGATCTACAATTTTCAAACTACTAGTGGTCTGTCATAAATTACTAGTGGCCAGTCATAAATTAATGAGCTGCATTTTGTGACACTTCAAGGCTTAGACAGCCACACAGTAGGAAGATGGAAAAGCTCAGAAGGCCAATAGTATGTAACTAGTATGTTTAAGCATGTGGAAAAGCAAAACAAGAAAAACATGATCAGGGAAATTGTTCAAAAACAGGGATGGGTAGTGCATCAGTGTGATGTGATCCTATACTTGAGGAGTGTTTCTGCAATACCAACTATTGCATTGGGTTTTGAAATGTATTTATTTTCTTCACTAGAGGTCAGAATTGTGCTGATGGATTCACAGCAACCAAGCCACAATATCTTATGTAAATTAATTGTATCTTGATATAGGAAGGACAAAGGAAGAGAGATTTTAAAAATGGTCTGAAAAACTTACATAGCACAAGAATTTGCAGAAGATTTAGGAACTAGGAGTCACTAGGTGAGATGGGTGAGGTAGAAATATGGTGAGTAAATAAATAAAAGCTATGTATGGTTACGTAGCATGCTGTAGAGACTAATTTTCTTTTACGACTCATTATTTTCACAAATATGGACAATACAGAAACCACACCGAATATCCATGCTGAAGAGAAAAATGTTTCACATCATTGTTCATTAATTATCATATTTTTAATAGAGTGGTCAGATGTTTGAATAATTTGATTAATCAACCCATTAGAAACTTAGAAAGCGTTCTAGAAACATCAAAAAAAAATAATTTGAGATTCTCCTTGATTTTCTAAGATTTCTTTAGAGAAAAATACACATGGTATGAGAAAATGCTCCAAAAATATGCATTGAAACATTTATACATCTACTTACTTTATTGGGAGATATTGTACCACTGCCATTAAATGTTTCACCCAGCTTCAAGGATTTTGTTGTAGTGATATACTTAGCAGTGATCACACAGATATGCTACCTTGAGCTTTCAATGAAAAGATGAAATGCAAATGCAAATTAGATTTCAATACAGATTATAGAGAGAGATCACAATGGATATATAATCAAAAGATGCAAAGGCACCCTGGCCCAAACCAAAGGGATCCTTCCAGCCATTTCCATCTATCATGTTATTTCAGTAATGAGAAAAGATATTATCTGCATATTTTAAGATGAAGATGATGATGATGATGATGATGCGTCTGACTCTTGGAGATTCTATAGGCCAGGTCTCTCTATGTCTTCTGATCTTGCACTACTTCTTTGAGTTATTCTATGCTCTGGCTGTTGTCAGCTTTGATGGTGTATAAGAAGTTATGAATACAATTTACTGGAGTAAAACTCTATGATGAGAAGAAAACAGGGCTTGCTTTAGTTTAAAACACCCTGACCTAAGGTAATTCTTGACCATAATTAAAAGAACCAAAGGAAATGCACTGTGAAAAAGAGTTATGGGACCTCCTCATAACTATTATGCTATATGGGAACCAGTTATTTCTTGTAAAATTAAAATTAACTCCTCCTTGTTTCAAGGGACTTCTCCTTTTGTTCACTTATGATGGCAGCTGTTATTGTCAAAATAGATAGCAGTGCACTTTAAAAAATAAACAGTGAGTAACATGAACATTTCCTCAAGTTATGCTTAGCACCTGGTGATTTGCACCATATGCTTTTGGAAGCAAATATGCTGTTGTTTTCTTCTTTGATGTATTTTCAAACTCTCAGGCTGGTCTTCACCTCAAGAATTGCCTGGTAGATTTTATTTATCTTTAACTAAGTCTGATCCTATGAAGCTTTTTGGACTTTACCAAAATCTTGAGATCTTTGCAGAAAATATTTACCTTTAATAAATAAATGGAATGAGGTAGGGAAACACTGCTCTTCCACAAGGCCTCTGGGAAATTAATGTTAATGTTATTTTCTGTGCTGTGATTGTATTATCTAGTGACTCACATGAGACTGTTGATTTATTATTATGATTATTATGGTTTGTTGCACAGTCAGCCAATGATCATGATGATGATATTGACACTGATAATGTATTATGTATTTGATATGGCAGTTATTGATTTTTCTCTTATTTAGCATTCTTGTATTATATTATACTGCAAGGCTCTTAAAATCAAAATCTGAGTTGGCAAATAAATCCTAGTAAAACAACCAGCTGATCACTAATGGCAAAATATATGATGGTTAAAGCTGGCCTCCATGTGCTGTACTTGTAGATTCTAGGATCATTCCACTGGCATATTTATAGCTGCCTTCTCCAACCAATTGTTCTCCGGATGAAATTAAAGATGTGAAGCCCTTTTGAAAAGGGCCCTTCCTGAAGAAACTAGAAAAAATTGACTCCCTCCTCCCCCCCCCCTAG
>JANHZT010002027.1:194728-207402 GCA_032468215.1 Stegonotus admiraltiensis | reverse complement strand
GAGTGACCGTGCGTAAGGAGTCCCGATCCAGAAAAGGGCGCAACTGGTGTATCAGGCGAACCTGATAGAAAGCCCCCTGGCCACGGCCGTCATATGCTCTTCCAAAGGCAGCCGAGAGTCCAGGAGGACACCCAAGTTGCGAGCCCTCTCTGTGGGGGCCAATGATTCACCCCCAATAGCCAGCAATGGCACCAGCTGGGTATACTGGGACACTGGAAGCCACAGCCACTTGGTCTTGGAAGGGTTGAGTCGAAGCCTGTTCTTCCCCATCCAGATCCGCACGGCAGATCAAGCACTAAGAAACCCATTAATGCTGTGTTTCCCCAAAAATAAGACCCTGTCTTATATTTTTTAATTTTATTACTTCAGTTTATATGCCGCCCCTCTCCAAAGACTCAGGGCCCCTTTTGAACCCTGAAACAAGCGCTTGGCCTTATTTTTGGGGAGGTCTTATTATTTTGGGCTGCATGTAGCAAGATGGGGCTCCTTTTGCCATCTTACCTGATTTCCAGCTCTGCATTTAAATATTTTCGGGGAGGGATTATTTTCGGGGGGGAGGCTTATTTTAGCTCATGTGCTCAAAAGACCAATTGGGCTTATTATCAGGGGATGTCTTATTTTTGGGGAAACAGAGTACATGGCTACAATGTACAAGGTTGTGGTAGCCGCAGTATGATCTGAGTAGTATGCACTTGCTGTGAACATCTTTTAATGATCTCTCAGGCAGGTGAATGAAGAGGGGAAGGGTTCACAGGCTCTTTTAGTTGCAACTGCAGTTTCAGTGAAACAACTTCCCTTTGAAGATGCCCTACGGTAGATTTACTGCGTTTTTGCATTTATATGATGTAAACACCAGTCTTTTCTTGAGTCTGGTGATATATAAATACAATAAATAGATAAAGTTCAGCCAAAAAACAACATTTGTGCAAACCTGATATCTAAACTTTAGATGAAGATACTTGTAAAATCCAAGATTTTCATTTTCTGCATAGTTTTATGTACATACAGCATATATAGCTATAATATTCTCTAATCTAGCATCTGTAGCAACAAATAATGCTTTATAGCAGTGGTTATATTTCAGAAAAGTGTTTGGAGCTACAGTAATGGAAAGAAGAAACAGAGACATAGAATTGCTATTTCTGGCAATTGTCTTCCTGTCGCCATTCTTTTATATAAAGTAAAAGTACTTTGGTACTTTTCTTTCTTTTATATTATTCTTTATGAGTTTGCATAGCAGAAGCAGCATCAAAAACATGATGTTAATTATAAATACAGCATATCAAATACCCCCAGATTGCCAAAGAAAATAGCCTTCAGGAGCCAGTAAGAATTTTAGAGCTCAGTTCTGACAATGTCGAACCATAGGATGTGGGTAAGCCCTAATTCTCTTTCCATTGTATTTTCTTATTGAAGGTAGGAACATTCAGTAATCTAAGAAATCTTATGACATGATTGCCATTACCTTATGAACTTCCAGATTGGTGGATTTTTTTCAATAAAGGCAATTAGCAGCTGGTGAACCTTAAGGTCTCCTATCTGATGTCCTCTTAGACAAAACCAAATCTCATAATTTTAGACTTGTGAGAAGAGACAGTCAAAGATAGTGTTCTATAGCATATGCTCATCAAACATTTATTCATGGTCTCCTGCAGGAGTCACAAATTTTCATAACAATTATTCATTAAAGCAGCTTGCTTTCAGGTTTCATTGATTTAGTATGGTGTCTTTTACAAAGCCAAATGAGTTGCTAATAATATTTTGGGTAGCTTAGTTATAATATTGTTTCACAAATAATTTTAAACTCAAATTTGAGCTCAGCAAAATTTTCTGTTTCCCGAGGAATTTGTGAACAATAAATCCCAAGGAATGTATGACTTTTATTTAAGTCAAGGTACAATGTTATCATTCCTAACAATTGTGTAAGAAACATTTCACAGTTAAGGCCAAATGTTATACTGTTCTAGGTACTAAGTACAAAGAATGCAATGAAATTACATACTGCTGAAAATCACTTGCAATCAAAGTACTAAGACTGAAAAATCAATATACTAGGGATTTGAATTCTCCATAAATCCTTTGTCTTTCGTGTTAGAAAGGAATTTGGCTCCTGTTATGAATCTTTAGTTTTTCCGTATCTAATATCATTCAAATTTCTGCTAGCCAAATCTATAATTACTCAATTCACACAGTGATATTCATTCATATAAATGTCAATTGAGGATAGCTGGCATAGCTTTATAGAAGAAAAAATGTGTAATGGAATCCACCCATAAGAAGGTAACTGAACTGATGTGGGAGACATGTGAAAGAACTCACCTATGGATAACATTTTTCCCCACCTGGAAGATGGATTTTTCTGTCCCAAATGATTTACTTTGAATTGGGAGGAGGATGACCTACATTCACCGAGAAGACCAGAATTAGAAGATGGTGCTGAAAAGTAGTAAATGAGCAAGAACAACAAATAATTCCAGACATCTCCACTGAAAAGGCTATAAACAACCGTTGAAAGTTAGACTGAGCTTGGGAAGTAAGGTTGCCAAATAAATGTTAATTTTTTTGGTGAGATCTAAATAAGTTTTTTGTCCCTTTGATTTTCTTCTCTGTTTAAATCCTTTTCTCTCTTAACTCATCTTAACTCAATTTCTCTCTACCTCATTTTTTCCCCTTTCTACTGGATTTAAATTATTAGATTGTTGTTGTTGGATAACTGACATACTTGTCACTCAGCACATTGATCTGCCAGTACTGTATCTATTATAATTCTTGCACATCAGGTATCACTAAATTGTCATTCATCCACGGAAAAAGTCATCCATTGGTACAGGATATGGTATCTTCAACATGCTGATGAGATCTAAATGTACAGTACCATTTTAGAACAAGCTGGCAATTCTGTGGAAGATTTCTCTTGCTATGTGAATGTTGTTGGAGTCTGTTGGAGTCAAACCTGTTGTTTGCACATCAAGGCACTTAGCCAGCTCTGGTATTGTCTGTCATTGGGGGAAGCAGTAACCCTGAGGGATCATTCATGGCTAGTCCTGAATGGGTAGGCACAGGTCATGGCCGGAGAGTCTGCCCACCTTTGACTCCTGTGCCACTTGCCAACCTACCTGGAGCCTGAGAATCTCACAACAGTAATTCATGCCTTCATCACTAGATTACATTACTGCAAGGTGCCAACATGGGACTGTATTTGAAGATAACGGAGAAGCTATAACTAGTATGGAATGTAGTGACCTGATTAGTGATAGGTGTCATCCATCAACAGCTTACTACACCTATGCTTAAGGACACGCAATAGGAGCTTCCAACTGCAATTCAAAGTGCTGGCCTTGACCTATAATGTTCTATATTGCATGGTGCCAAAATATCTTCAAGACTGTGTTCTCCACCCAGAACCAACCCATCTACCCAATCATCATGAATCCCACATTTCCAAGAGAGAAAGGGAGCTAATTATGGACCTCATAATCCAGGTGATTATGCATTTTAATTAATGAAACAGTCTCCCCATAGATATTAGATTCCCCTCCACAGTGATGGCTAATATAGAATATATTAAATTCCAGAAGTCCTTTAGTGGTTAAATGTTGCCCATGTGATGACCATTAGTAGGGATTTGACCTATAGAGAGATGGTTGTAGTTAATGGACTTGTTATTGTGTTATTGTCTTGGTTGCTTTTTGTTACTCCGAATATTTTAATGTTTTGTTGATGTTTTAACTTATCACCACCATCACTTCATGGTGTGCTGCCTTTTAATCAAGATTTGAAGATTATTGTGTCATTTAAATCTAAAATGGTGAGCTTCTTGCTGTTACACAAACTGTAATCAGGATATGCCATTGATTGTGATGTTTCATTTCTGCAATTGCAAAACAATGTCTTGTAACATGAACTCACAATAAACCTCAGACCTTGGTTAAAATGCACCACACAGTGAGGTTAAGAGGGCAGTAGGCACAAATAACTGAAATGTTTTGTTTTCTTAGCTTGATATATAAACATGGTTTCTCTGTATTTTCAGTGAATGCAGTGGTTCAGGATACATCCTCTCCTGAATTTGATTATTAGATGTGCTTTTTCATATACGTTCATTGTCGTCCACAAATGGAGTGACGACAAACCCTTGAAATTTATTACTACTCAGTTAATTTATTTATTATTGAACATTTTATTAACCTATACACTTTGTTGCCTGTGCATCTTTAATGGGTTTATAGTAGGATTATTCATTTATTCCTCTGCCTGAAATAGAACATCCATTATTCACTTATGACACCTACAGTTATTAATTATATTACTCTGGGCTCTCCCATAATAGTGAAACCACTAATTGTGTAGCTATAACGCATACTTATTTCAAGAAGCATGTCCTTTCATAGGTGTTTCCAAGAGTCAGTGACATCCCCGCTTTCTTGTATTTTTATGGAGTTCAGGTGATGACAACGTTGATGACCAAATCAAATTAAAATGTCTAACTTGTCTATTTAGCAGGACATTAATATCGCACAATAAAGATATAAATATTTCTTCAGGTTCACTCTCTCAACCCTGCTGGAATAATTATATAAGTATATATTTCTTAGTGTCATAAAAAAGACATTGTGAATTTTATTGGGAATAAAAGCAAGACTTGAGATGGTTGGGACAATTATATATATCATAACTCCCTCTGTATACTTAGTTTGTATTCAAGTCCATGTAATCAACTCTACACTAGTCCCTTAAGAAGAAATAAAGTTCTAGATTCCCTGCATGTTCTTCTTATCTTTGACTATAAAACCCCTACTTCTGTATTAAACACTATGTTGTATGTACCCTCAAAGTTTTCAATAGTACTGTCATCATTTTCATCATCATTCTAGACATTGTCTATCCACTGCAGGATGAAGGCCACTTCAGCATGTTTCCAACGAATATGGTCTTGAGCTTTCTTTTACCACTTGGGCCTGTAATACTTGCTAATGTCATAATTCCATCTTATTTTAGGTCTCTTTTGTGGACGCTTTTTATCAAATGGGATCAGGAGTGAAATCCAGCAGGTTCTATCAGGTTATGGAGAACCGGTAGTGGAAATTTTGAGTAGTTCAGAGAACCGGCAAGTACCACTCTGGCTGGCCCCAGAGTGGGGTGGTAATGGAGATTTTGCAATATCCTTCCCTAGAAGGGGGGAATGGAGATTTTACAATATCCTTCCCCAGGCTTATAAATAGTTTATAATCAAGCTTATTAAAAATAAAACTCCACCTTCTTCCAGCTTCGATCACTATCATAAATGGTTTGCCATTAACTCTAACAGCAGGTTCTATCAGGTTCTGGAGAACCGGTAGTGGAAATTTTGAGTAGTTCAGAGAACCAGCAAATACCACTCTGGCTGGCCCCAGAGTGGGGTGGGAATGGAGATTTTGCAATATCCTTCCCTAGAAGGGGGGAATGGAGATTTTGCAGTATCCTTCCCCTGCCACAACCACCAAGCCATGCCCACCAAGCCATGCCCACCAAGCCACGCTCACAGAACTGGTAGTAAAAACATTTGGATTTCACCACTAAGTGGGATCCATTGTATGACTGCCTTAGTCCACCTGCCATCAGTTCTTTTTGCTACGTGGCCAATCCATTTCCATTTCAATTCTTTTACTCTTTTGATCACATTGTATATTTTCGTTTGTTCTCTAATCCATGTGCAGGTCTTTCTATCTTGTCTTGTGATGCCGAGCATGCATCTTTCCATTGCTCTTTGCACCACTTGTAGCTTTTGCATTGATTGTGAGATTAGTGTCTATGTTTCACCGGCGTATGTTAAAACTTTATAGTACTCTATAAAGAGTGTAACTAATACCCGGGACCCCCTTGTCTAAATATCAACACTGTGAGGCTTTTTGCAAAGGCCAACACAACCTAGCCACTCTGATCTACTGTTGCTTGAACCATGTTTCCCAACTGGTTGAAATACTTACAAGGGCTCAGCCAAAATTATTATTAGGACACTCTTTTACCATTGACACCATTCCACACTCAGCACCACTGTTTTGCCACCAGGTTGTCTCAGCCCTTGCAGTCTTCTCTTTTCTTTCTTCCATCTTAATATCACCATGAATTCTGTACAACTGAACTTCTCTAGAAGGCAGTACAACAAATATTCAAGTAAATGTAACAGAGAAAGGAAAGCTCAGGTGTTCCAGCTGCCATCTGTCCATTCCATAGATTAGACTATTCATGCATCTTATAGTTCTTGGAAACTGGAAGTTTCACTTGATTATTAAGCTTGGCCTCTCTTCAGGTTTTCTCCAATGGCTTAGGATTCAGTCCATCTACCAGTGGTTCAGTTCCAATTCTCTGAAGGCTTATAATGATTGTCCACCAGCTGTTCAGAGCCCACCCTAACTTCCAATCCACAATGCAGTTGGGATTTAGAGATGGTGTCTGCTACTGGGTGGCAGCTGTTGACCTCTGTGCTGCATTGAGTCATGTCAGTCATAATAGATTTACTCAAGGAGAAACCTCGTCATACTGGGAATAGCATCATCTCATTCACTAAGCAAAGGTGACAGAGGAAGTATTTATAGTTAGAGGGGCTGCTACAAGTCAGGCCCAAATGCCGTAAACACTGGATAACAAGGAGGGGAGGACAGCAGCCTAATAAAACTAAATATAACTGTATTCAAATAATGTAATCCTGTCATAAACTCATTAATGTATGCTGTCAAACTGAAAGGCATAGACTTTTCTCCATTACTGTTCCCTGCTTCTGCTGCATTTCTGTCCAAGCTAGACACTCTGGTGCCAGATGTCCTTCAGTTACATATCTGTACAGCAACAGTCATAATGCTTTAATGAACTGGGATATATATATATATTGCTACTGCTGTGTATCTTTGCTGTCCAGTAAAACCCATTATCTCTATTAGTCTGCCAGTAGCAAATCAGTAGAATTGCTTGTTCCTTTAATTGATAGAACGCAACTTCTCCTCCTACTGATAGATTACCCCAAGCTAACAGCTCAGCGGCTTATTCCCCAGAGTTTACTATCCAATCCAGAGTGATCGGTTTATTCTTTCAGTAATAAATCCTAAGCTATCAATATATAATAACCTTTAATAACCAATAGCAATAGATTTGTGTCTTCTTCATAAGACCTCTTCAGAATTAACTTCCCCCCCCCCCCTAAATATCTGCATAATTTAGCAGCAGCAAAATAACATTTCTATCGCACGGGCATTAATACACTCTGTGCAGGAGTGATACCAGATCTTAGACACATTCAGATGTTGATTTAATCATGTGCTTTGGCTATCTCCATAATGTATGTTTACATAAACCATGGAGTGGCCTGAGAATGTGTTATAAATATAAAAGCAACTGGGAACTGACTATGAAAAGGAAGATTAAGAAGCATGGTCCCTGTTTAATCTACAAACGAATCATCACACACTAAACCTGCGATGCTTTTTTATTTTGACAGGCTATGAAGTTTGCACGCGTATCAGAATCTCTGGTTTTATGTACGCCTTCTTCTTTACTACATCGGAATGTGGCAATTTTATAAGGCTACAGTTTATCCATAAAAAGTCACTGGATACTTCACTGCTGCTATAAAAAAAGGAGACCAGGGCTTTGCAGCAGAATTTAGATTTTATAGTGAAGAAGGGCTCAAATCCAGCCAGTTATGGTGTGCTTTGTTTAAGGGCCAAAGCTCAGAAATTCAAGAAAATTGCTCTGAAGATTGAGATCTACAACATGTAAGGAACTGTGTATCAAATGCAGGACATGCTCCCAAAAGTTCCATGCCACTGCCTGCAAACCTTGGCTTCTTCACAAAATTTTTACTCATTATTAGCCCATTATTCTTGAGTTCTTTCTTTATAAGATAGCTGCTATGCTCCCTGATTGTTTTGACTGCCCTTTTCTCCATCTTTCGTGGCTCTACTGTCTGTTTTTTTCCCCCCAGGAAAAATAACCTCAATTATCACACCTGATTTTATGTTTTTAGAAAGGCATTGTGATATTTTCAGATCTGGGGTTTAATTAATTTCCTACTGATCCCCAACATGGAATTTGCCCATTCACACCAGATGAGCAAACTTTATGTTTTGAAGAAACTGAATGGGGATGACCATAAAAGCAGAGGGACATTAGAAGAGAAGGCAACAGGTCTGAGTTCTACAATGCATGACCAGATATTCACAGGCAATTCACAAAATAAGAGCTTTATAGCCTTCTTCTGCTTTTGCTCCCAAATAGCTATTCTCAGGAATTCTGCAGGTAAGAAACAGCTTCTGTTACAGACTATTAAGTCACTTAATCTTTCCATCAAATCACCCAACCTTTATTGAATTTGTCCGGCCCACTTCTTAAAATGTCTATATCAAAGTTATCTTTTTCAGATGGCAGCAATTCAATAATTGTAACTAGTATTGGGTAAAGAAGTATTTGCTTTCAAGGTTCCTAAATTTCCTAAATGTCTAAAGTTCCTAAATTTAATTTCTGTGCATGATTACAAATGTACAATACTATTTATCAGAAGTTGAGAAAATGTCTCAACTATGTATGATTTTATATAATTTATACAGCAGTTCCATTACACAGAGTTTTGTTTGTTTTAATCTCCTAGGTTGAGAAGGTCTTTAAAAAAACCCCTTTTTAAAAAAACCTACTGTAAAAAGATAAGTGTTTGTTGGATGTTGAATGTTGAATGTTGAATGAGGTCTTCAATGAAGTTTTGAAAGATTCTTTAAAAAGGGATGACAATTCTGAAAAGAAATCAAAGACCTCATCAGCATGTAGTGGTGGTTTTATCCAATGTGAGTCACAATTGCATTCATTGAGAAATCATTATATATAGTAGTTCATCTCCCGAAGTACTTCACAATGGTTCCCTTCACCAAACATGGCCAGCCCACTTTTTGAGCTTACTAGTTTTCCAGCTTAGTGTTCTCCATATCTGCATAATGATATTTAAGTCCAACTGAAGAAACCTAGTTCGAGTAGTCTTAATCACTGATGAATTAGACTACTTAAAAAGCATTGGTACAGTATTGATCTTGGGGATGCTTCTATATATGTCCTTTCAGTGGAAGACCTAATAATTCATTCAGGTCTCTACTTTCTATTTTTAATTAGTTATCAACCAATAAGAATGTTCCTATTATAAAGCTTGCCAGATGAAAGCTAATCCTTTTGATGAGACTTGAAGGTTTCTCACCCTTTGATTTCCTTCTCTGTTTAAATCCTTCTTTCTCTTAACTCATATAACTAGTTATGAACCAGTGGTGAAATCCAACTTTTTTTTACTACCGGTTCTGTGGTGTAGCTTGGTGGGCGTGGTGTGGCTTAGTGGGCGTGGCTTGGTGGGCATGGCAGGGGAAGGATACTGCAAAATCCCCACTCCCTCCCCACTCCTGGAGTTATCTCCATTCCCACCACACTCTGGGGCCAGCCAGAGGTGGTATTTGCTGGTTCTTCAAACTACTCAAAATTTCCGCTACTGGTTCTCCGAACTGCTCAAAATTTCTACTACTGGTTCTCCAGAACCTGTCAGAACCTGCTGGATTTCATCCCTGTTATGAACCAATAAAAAGATTGTTCCTATTATAAAAATTCAGATATATAATGTTTATTAACGCATCCTTATCTATAATATTGAGAATCTCAGCAAATGAAAGAAGATAGGAATTACTTCTTATGAAATTGTGTTGACTTTTCAACCAGATTTATATTTTGTTGTTTTGTATTTTGATCTTTATTAATGTTTTCCAGAAGCAAATGTTATATTAAATGCCATGAAATTTTCTTTATGAATCTTTTTTTTTCAAAACTGATTTCACTTACTAAATTTCTGACTATTTTATAATTCATTTCTTTAAGAACTCTTAGATATTATCTAGACCTGATAATTTATTTTCAATCTGCCCTTAAGATTTACAACATCTCAATAATCTCCTTTTTGAATATAACAATTCAGACAAAAGAATCTCCATTCCACTTCTACAAAAAAATATTCCATCTTCCTACCAATCATATTTAATATACTTCTAAAGATGTAAACTCTTTCCTAAGTTAGTTTTCTGCTACTGAGGCAAATATTGTCATTATTGATATTATTACTGATATTATTAATCATATTCTGCTCCTCCATCCATCTTTTCTTATTCTTTGCAGTTCTTTGGTGCAATTTATTTTCCTTCCATTTGCAGCATTTAGGCAAATGTCCATTTTTTAAAGAATCTTTTTTCTTTTTTTAATTAATTAAAGTGCTGATGACTTCCTAGACTAGCATTTCCATAGAAACACTTACACCCAGTCTCCCTATCCGTTCATCTCTGATGTATGCATTTCTTCTTCACAGAATTAATAGAATATCTCATTTTTCTGTAGGGTCATGATTTATTTTATCCTATTCCTTCAAAACAAAAAAGTTTTGACCAATACTGCAGAGAAGAAGAGGAACAAATAGATGATGCTTGAAACTATTGATTACTTAGAAAGTCTGTGGATTTTCAAGAAGTGCTCCCTGATGCTACAGATGTATTTAGACTACAATTTCCATAATTTTTTTACAATTGATCACACGAGCTGGAGCTGAAGAAAATTAAGATCAACAGATGTTGATCTGTTGCAGTAGGACAGTATTGTGGCCCACCAGTGGCCTACGTGGATCGTGGCTGTTCCCGACGACGAGGAGGCTGGTGTGGTGTCGCACCAGCAGCCGGCACAGCCGGTGCTCGCGTCAGACAGCGAGGAGGCTGAAGAGGATGTGGTGCCAGAGGCAGAGACTCAGCCAGGGCCTTCAGAACCTCCAGAGGCTCCTTCAAGTGGAGAGAGCAAAGTGGAGGAGCCTCTCCTCAATGCTCGAGCACACAGGGCTGCCAAAAGGCAGGAGTGGCTTCTCAGGAGGAGGAGGTCTCCTTGAGAGGAAGGTTTGAGGATAATTGACCACTCCCTTAGCCTATTTAAGTTGCACGCGGTTAGTAATTTCTTGCTGGAAACAATGTGTAATTATTACAAAGCATTTCTGGAGAGTGAGTGTCTTATCGTATCTTGTTTTCTGGGCTGGTTGCCAACGTTGGCCAGACTTTGTTTATTCTTGGTACGTTATAACTTTGATAAGGACCGTTGGTGTGTGCCACAATCCTTGGGAATCCGGAGCTGGGGCAGAACAGACAGCAAGGCTCTAATTCAACTCTCAAATCCCCAAACAGTTCTGAAAGAACATACATTGGGAAGGAGATAGATGGACTACATGCAAAGATGGTAATACCCCTCTTAATGGTGGGTGTCTATAATGTATAGGAGCAAGAATTTCAGCAGGAATTGCTTACATGACAATCTAAACATAGTGAAATTTCTTCTTGTGCATTATTGATGCTTTAACTGAAGAAATGTTAAAATATGGATGTGGTTTGCTTATGGAGTAGCTGTGCAACTTGATTAATGCATGTATGTGTGAAGACTGTATCTGTGCCTGATGATTAGAAAAATAATGTTATTAGTCCCCTAGGTAGCAAGAGAGAAAACAAAAACAAGGAGATTCATTTGTACAAATCAGATTTTTACTCTTCACCGGGATACTGAGCAACAATAATTCATATCTTCATCACCTTTTATATCAGCCTTTATATGGGGCTGTCTTGGAAGGCAACCTGAATGCTTTAACAAAAATCAAGGTGCCTCATCTACTAATTGGGATAGCAGATTCAGCAGTGCTACACCTAAGAGGCAGGACTGTATATGCTGGTTTTTATATGAAACATTCCATGTTGTTCACTGATATTTGAATTCTTTGCAGTATTCATCTACCCCGTTTTCCCAAAAATAAGACATCCCCTGATAATAAACCCAATTGGACTTCTGAGCTCATGCAGTAAAATAAGCTTCTCCCAAAAATAAGCCCTCCCCAAAAATATTTAAACACAGAGCTGGAAATCAGGTAAGACAGCAAGAGGAGCCCCATCTTGCTCAATGCACCACAAAATAATAGGACCTCCCTGAAAATAAGGCCAAGCACTTATTTCAGGGTTCAAAAAAATATAAGACAGGGTCTTATTTTTGGAGAAACACGGTACATGATAGAACAAGGACTGTGTATCTGAAAAATAAAATATCAAATCAGATACTTGTGTTTCAGAAGAAGAATAGATGGCAAAAAATATAGTATTGTGCGTATTTCAATAGAATGTTCACTGAAGATGAATTAATAGGTAGAAAAAATTTAATGCATGCACAAGCTAGTAGAAAAGTAGTACATAATATATACAGTAATCAGTTGAGATAAATAAATGAATGGTGCGTTTAAGCAGCAAGAGGCAGTACACGAGGTAGAGATATGGCAAAAACAAAGATGGCTTGTAGGTGAGATAGAATGCAGTGAGAAGGTAGATCCCAAAGAGGAAGGGGGTGTATGCCAGAGGAATAAGAAGCAATTTGGCCTTGATATTATGTGTGAAATAAAGAGGGTGAAGACAGTGCCTCCCTAAGAGCTCACAGAGTACGTTATAGATGGAGATGGTAGAGTTCTCAGTCTGACCAGATTTTGCTTATTTTTTTTATTTTTATTTATTTATTATTAAATTTATATACCGCCCTCCTCCTGAAGGACTCAGGGTGGTGTACAGCCAGAATAAAAACATAAATATAAACATTAAAAACAATCTAAAATACAATATAAA
>JANHZT010002027.1:170236-183358 GCA_032468215.1 Stegonotus admiraltiensis | reverse complement strand
CAAATAATTAATTAATTACCTAATGGAAGTTAAAGAAGAAGATGAACAAACAAGGTATACGGATGGATAAAAAACTGTACATTTAAACATGTTGATGAAAAATAAAAATAAAAAACTTTTTTCAAAAAAAAAAGGAAATCCTTTTCCTAGAGCTGCTCATATCCCATTTTTTTTACTGAAGCATAAAAGTAACTGAATTAAATAAATAAAGTAAGTTTTGCCAACTTTTCAAAATGGAATTGGAATTTTACCATTCAGGAATGATGTTATATTAGCTTGATTTATTTTTGTTCTTTTTATAATATAGAAACTGTTTTGTAGCTGTACTTCTGCTCCTAAAAGTAGCCTATTTTTTTAAAATAAGCAAATAAATAAAATCATACTGGTTTACATCCACATTTGGTTAAGTTTAGAATGTGCATGCTGAAATCAATGAGACATACATTTGTCATAATAAAAAAAACCCCCACTAATTTCAGTGGGTCTTCTCTAATCATAACAAAGTATATAGAGCCAATAACTAAACATTGAACTGAGCAAGGATTTTCCAGGAAATGTAGAATAATATTTATTCCATACTTTTACAGTTTTGGCAAAAATCATAAAATAATTGGAGAAATATGTAGTTATTGTTGAAGATTTGGTTTAAATCCAAGAAGACTTATCAACAACTTTAAAAGTGGAGCAAAAGAGATATTCTTTGTTTTTTACAAGCATATAAGAAATAATTTTTCAGTTGTAACATTGTTTGGATTTAGAAGATAGTGACATAAAACTTTTTGGGGATTCAATGCCTAAGTGACTAAATAGAGGATCACAGTACAGTGTAGATCAGGGGTGTCAAACTCATGGCCTGCAGGCCAGATGCATCGCACACTGGCCACGCCCACCCTGTCAGAGTTTGTAGCACATCCAACCAGCACACAAGTAAATGAACTTCAGCAGGATTCAGCATACAATATCAGGAACACAGAAGCGATATTCATAGAAGCAGATCATTACAGAGTAGAGAGATAAAGAAGCTAATATATTGTACAGAGCAGGGGTGAAATGCTCCCGGTTCAGACCGGATCACCCGATCTGGTAGCGATGGCGGCAGGTGGTTCAGAGAACCGGTAGCAAAAATCCCTCCCCCACCCATGCCCAGCTGAGCCACATGATCATGAGAGGCTGTTTTTTTTTTACTTTTAAAAGCATTTTTTCTACAATCTCTTTGGCCGAAGAAGTGGTAGGAAAATAAATGCTTTTAAAAACCTCTGGCAATCCCAGCTGAGTTGCCTGATCATCAGAGGCTTTTAAAAGCATTTTTTTTCTGCAAACTCTTAAGGTTGTAGAAAAAATGCTTTTAAAAGTTAAAAAGAAAAGTTGGCCATGCCCACCCAGTCACATTACCCCACACACACACACCAAGCCACGCCCACAGAACCGGTAGTAACAAATTTTAGTTTTCACCCCTGGTACAGAGGCACCAAAATTACAGAGGCCAAACCAACTCTTATATACAGTTCAGCAAGTCTAAGCCATGCCCAGACTCCACTCTTATGGCCCCATGCAAACAATTACTATGTTTCAATTTCCAAACAGTCCCCATTGGCTGACCAGTTACCATGTCCATCCAAACAGTCCCCATTGGCTGACCTGTTGTACAGAGTCTGCCATGTCTATTCCAGTCTATGAGCATTCATATTCTGACACACACCCCGTTTAGCGAAGGGGGGGAAGTCACAATATGTCACATGATGACAATGTGCCGCCGCAAGTTTGACACACCCGGTGTAGATTAAACAATGGGAATATTTTTGTTGCTGCTGTTTTTTTATTGAGTTAAACTTCAATATGAAAACTACATATTGTAGAACAGAGAATCAGAATCAGAAAAGAAATGAAAGCAAAAATAAAAATGAAACCAAATTTTTAAAATATATTTAGATATTAAATCACTGTATATATATACACTTGTATGTACAATATTAAATCATTGTATATATACAATGATTTAAATGAGAAAAATTGGTTTGATGAACTGTATTTTCCCTGTCATCCCTGTCAGTAGTTTTGTGCACTAATAAAGATATGCAAGTATATTGGTAATCAGGAATGATGTCTAACTGGGTTCTTGGATTGCAGACAGGATTAAAAACAACTGATGGCTTCAACTTCCTTTCAAATGTCCACACTAAATGTTGTGAATATTATTTCATACAACCACGTACGTGGGAAGAGGTATAAGCCTATGATTTTCTCCACAGTTTAATCAAAGATTTTATGCACAGTATTGTGAATGTTATTGTCACATAGTATTGTGAATTGGGGACATGGTGGTTCAGTGGCTAAAATGCTGAGCTTGTCGATCGAAAGGTCAGCAGTTCAGCTGTTCAAATCCCTACTGCCGTGTAATGGGGTGAGCTCCCATTACTTGTCCTAGCTTCTGCCAACCTAGCAGTTTGAAAGCATGTAAAAAATGCAAGCAGAAAAATAGGGACCACCTTTGGTGGGAAGGTAACAGCGTTCCGTGTGCCTTTGGCATTTAATCATGCAGGCCACATGACCACGGAGACGTCTTCAGCTTTGAAACGGAGATGAGCACTGCCCCCTAGAGTCGGGAATGACTAGCACATATGTGCAAGGGGAACCTTGACCTTTACCCTTATTGTGAATGTCACTTCTTCTAAATTCTATGGCTCTCTGAAACACTCCATTGATAGCATTTATTTGATTAGGATCGCTTTCTGCAACCAGATGCCTTAAAGAAGAGTTGGAATACAGTTCTTAGAATTACCCACCAACATGACTTGAGGGCATCTAAATGATGAAAAAATTTGCTTTAGATTTTAAATCTAACTAAGGGCAGCACAGCGGCTCGGTGTTAAGATGCCGGGCTTGTAGGCTGGAAAGCTGGTAACCCAGATTCGAGATACAAGGGCCACGGGTTGGGGTGAGCCCCAGTCCCTGCCCAGCTCCTGCAAGCCTAGCAGTGCTCCATGATGTCCCGCTGGCCACATGACTACAAAAATGTCTTTGGACAGCACTGGCTCAATGGCCTTGAAATGGAAAAGAGCACTGCCCACTATAGTTGGCAGTAACTAGCAGAGTAAAATCCACAAGGATTCCTTTACCTTTTGTAAAAAAATCTAAGGGTGTTGATAAAGAATCTCAATAGCCAGTTGTAGAATACTTCCATTTAGAAATACAAGGCCTTCATCAAGGAGTGAACGATAAATGCCGTATCAATTGTACAGTTACTTACATATGAAGCTTTTAAATAGCAAAATGAAGTCAGATTTGCTTTTTAAGAGAATTAATAAAGCTTTACATGATTTAAAGGCTGATTCATAATGACATTGTCCTGATTACTTCAGTGGCATGACCTTAAGATGAGGATCTGGCAAGAGGCTTTATTGAAGGACGTTGCTGTATTTCATTAAACAAAATGTGTTCTGTTCCAAGATGAGGTGCAATGAAAGTAGCCCATTGACAGCCGCTTTCCAGCCGAGACTTACATCAGCAGAGTGGATAATGCAATTGAGGAATAAGCCACCTCGTGCAATGCTGTTTTTCTTTTTACTACATTAGGGGGGCTGAAATTTTAAGTGCTATTTCCCTACCATTTCTTTCAAATTTCTAGAGAAAATATAACCATTATATTGCGAAATGCCAGCCAAAATATCCATTTTCTAGAAGATAGAACATACACCTATCTTCATTTTTGGTCATATGAAAGTATGATCCAATCAGGCACAGTTTCTTATCCATTGAAGGAAATCATGGAAAAAAAGAAATTAATTGCTTCTCATCCAGACCTATAATTGTAGTCCTGCATCAGCAACCATATATATCATCTCAGTCAACAGATTATTAGATGATAATCCTCAACAAACCAGCTGCCTTTGACAGGTCATTCAACACCTAATCACATACAATACTTTGCATTATGACAAGATAACTCACAATATTTTCTCCACAACTATTAGGAAGATTTGGGTTTCTTTTTAATTCCTTACAGTTTATTGTCTCTTCAAGGTGGTTTGAGTGTATGCTTGAATGGCAGAGTATGTATGAACCATAGGTGGACATAAATGACCTTTGAAGTTCATCATCAAATTGGTTGACAGAAAAATCAGGTATTTTTCTCTGAATTTCTAAAGCAGAATAAATGTCAACTGTACAATGGGTACAATATTTTGCTTGTTTCAAGATATTCCATGTCCTTCCAAACACTCAAGACTGTTTTTCATCCAAGCACTCATGAAAACCAGCAAAGATCATTCCATAATATTAGAATGTAGGGCAAAAAGAGCATTTGAGTGATCATCTTCCAGCTCATGCTTCTTGCTGACATAGAATCAAAGACAGCTACTTTTCTACCCATCACTGCCAAGTTGAGTTTGTCTCTCTGTTTGCAACACACTCATGTGGATTAAATTAGATTTCTTGATTTCTTATCCCAGAGCAGTAAAATACCAATATGAATAATAAAAATACAACCCTTTCTGTATGAAGAAAATTAAGCTGTAGCGAAATAAAGCCTTATGAGTTCTTGAGGGTGACCATACCTGAAAATTCACTCGGTAATTTACCTTATTGCTTAAAAGCCTACTTCAAAAAATTACCTTTACTTCTAAAAGGGAAGGCTACAATCAGTGTATCACAAAGGATGCTAATTTGATTGCACCAATTTCCCTTAATGCAAAGAGTGAATTATTTTTAGGCTGCAGATGATTTATGTGGATATTGATTTGTTGATCAATAAGGGCACAGTGTCTAATTATTGATAATCCCTCTCTAAATGAAAGATCGAGTGTAAGGAGAGCTGGTTAGAGAACTCAAGATATAAAGTGATTCAGTGTGAAGCTTGGTAATTGAAAGTCAAACTAATCTCATAAATTAAATTACAGCAATCTATAACATTTACCTGATAAATCCTTTTGAAAGCTTTATTTAACTTTCAGTGTTCTCTCTGAAAACACTCTGTACACTTTCAAAGGTGTCACATTTTATGAAGAAAGATCTTTTTGAAAAGATATATGGCTTAGGTCTCATGTAAATAGCTTCGGCATATTTGAGTAATGGCGTAAAAATCAATTGGAATATTTAGATGCGGAAAGAGACTTCTTATTCTCTAACAATGAGATGGGATGAAGAATATAATTATATTTTTCTTTAAGTCAAGAATTATTTCTACTATTTTTTTATCTAGTGATCCCATTAATCACATTACACAGAAAATCAATTACATCCTTTGCATTCTTCTACATAATCGTCTTCAGACCTCAGTGATTCTTAATTTGGATCACAATACATAAAATAACCAAGTAGTAGTATTGTATAGGTTAATTGTTTATTGCTCTTATGAGTATTCCATGGATGTTTCAGTTTTACATATTGTAAGCCACAAACCATTAGAATAGGTAGCATAGAAATGGATGTAATTAAATAAATAACTAAAATAGTGTCTCTTTTATTTTTTTTACTACCTCATTCTCACAGAACTGAAATAGTTTAATTTTAAAAGATTTGACTCCAATTATGTCAGTCAATTCTCTACAATATTCTTGAAATCTCATTGTTCAGTCAACTGAATCAGTTTCGTGTTGTCTTTGTTGACCAATTTTTTTTCCTCAGGGTAACTGGAGGCCCTCAATAAATTTGTGCTTTGTTAATTTCTCTCTTCAGGGGAGAAATTAACCAGGTGGGAACTGGTCATTTGGATATACACCAGGATACCATTGGATCAGAATCCTCTAATTGATTTAACAACTGTATCTTAATAACTGTGACATTCCTTTTGTGATTCTCATTAGTGCAGAAAAGAGCAACAAAGACGATTAGGGGGATGGAGGCTAAAACATGAAGAATGATTGCAGGAATCGGATATGTCTAGTTTAATGAAATGAAGGACTAGGGGTGACATGATAGCATTGCTCCAATATCTAAGGGGTTGCCACAAAGAAGAGGGAGTCAACCTATTCTTCAAAGTACCTGAAGGCAGGACAAGAAGCAATGGATGGAAACTAATCAAGGAGAGAAGCAAGAGAACTAAGGAGAAATTTCTTAACAAGTAGAACTATCAGTGGAACAACTTGCCTCCAGAAATTGTGAATGCTCCAAAACTGGAAGTTTTTAAGAAGAGATTGGACAATCATTTGTCTGAAATGGTATAGGCTTCCTGCCTGAGCAGAGGGTTGGACTAGAAGAACTCCAAGGTCCCTTCTAACTGTTATTCTGTTATTAAATTTTCAATTTTCATAGAGCACCTATAATGATACAAAATTGTCAGTTCTTAAAGCATATTCTACTATAGCAGTTATCTATTTTACAAGTTACTCTTAAAGTATGGTCTAGGACAGTGATGGCTAACCTTTTTGCCGTCGTGTGCCAAAAGCGGGGGAAAGCGCAGGGAGGTCGCCCACGTGCGTGCCCACACCCATAATTCATTGCACCCCGCCTCCACACACGTGTGTGTAACCCCCCCAAGAGCCCCCCGCCACTTTTAGCACATGATGGCACGATGGGCCTGGTAGGCCCGTTTTTCACCCTCCCCAGGGTCCAGATGCTTTCTATGCACCTGGGGAGGGTGAAAACAGCCTTCCCCACCCGCCAGACGCCCTCTGGAGGCTGTAAACAGCCCATTTCCCAACTTCCGGTGGGACCAGAAGGCCCAAAAATCCATTGGCCAATGCACGCATGTGTGCTGGAGCTGAGCTACGGCAACACTTGCATGCCCACAAATATGTCCCCGTGTGCCACCTGTGGCACCCGTGCCATAGGTTTGCCATCACAGGTCTAGGAAGATTAGTGATCATTTTAATTAAATTGATACACATCAACACTGTATCATAGGATTTTTTTCCCAGCTTCATAGAATCACAATCAAACATCTACCTGATTACTATGAATCAATATGTAAAATTTAACAATCACCTCACTTCTTCCTACTAATATTTAGTTTTTCTCCTTTTTCTTGCTAACGTCCTTATATCTCATAACAATCTATATCTAAAATATCTTAAGTAATAAAATAAAAATGAATTATACCACAGTTTCATTTATTAGATTCTTGATTTATATACAACTATTGAATAGACAATTTTCTCTTTTCATTAGATATTGTCCATTTAGTCAAGAACATTCCTCTCTCAAACCCAAATTCATTTAATAACTTCCATGGCATAAGATTATCCCTAGTTTCTCACCTTAACTTTGAACTACTAGTTACCACTGTACTTACTGCCTAGCTATATCACTAATTTTTCATCACCCTAAGCACCCTTACAGTTAGATGCAAACTGATATATGATGTATTATCAGATTCTAATGAAAAGTTCTATATAACTCAAAAGCTTACCTGATCTGTACTATTATTCCCTGTTTTCTGCTCCTTGTTCCCTGAGATCAACTTTGCAATAATTCTCTGCTGCCTAGCAAGTTATGGATAGAAAAGGCTTAAAATATCAAGAGATATCTGATATTTATCTGAACCATATATAAGAAGATGGATAAGAAGAAAAGGAAACTTATTATTAATAATATAGTAAATGGACCATAGCTCTTTTAAAGATACCATGTTAAGCAAGCTCAAGAAGAACCAATATTGGTGAGGTCTTGTTCATACTGCAGACATTTAATAGGAAGTGCAAGAATTTGGCTGAGGCTCTGGCAAAGCTCAGGAATTCCAGGTCTCCGTATCACTACCATCTGGATTCCACATGGGCAAAGTCTTTAGTGGCAATGGGAATATCATGCTGTTTTCCCCTATTGTCTGGAATTCTTTGTAGCTTATAAGGAAGTGGACTGGATACTCTCTAAGCTACTCTATGTTTTTTCCTGCCTCTCAAAGCATTGGTCTTGGATAATTATTATCAACCACTCTCTAACATTCCTCCTATGAAAGAGTTTGCTGATAGTAGTGGTGGATCAGCTAAGTAGTATCTTAAAGGAAGTAGACCTCTAGCTCAACCCTTTTCAGTCTGGGTATGGGACTAAGATTACATTATTTGCTTTCCTGGATGACCTGTGTCAGAACCTGGAAATACTGTATATAGGATTATATCCTTGTCATTTTAAACTTCTCAGCAGCTTTTGACACTATTGGCCAAGATACTTTATGGAATTGCTAGAGATGTTGGAGATTTAGGGCACTGTTTTGCAGTGGTTCCACTCCTTCCTTTGTGAGGTGTTTCAATCCACTGTAGTGTAGGATGAGAAGGTCTTCGCTCATGGGATACCATACAAATAAGACCCTGAACCCTGCCTTTTAATGTCCATTGAAACTACTAGGGGATGTCATCTGACAATTCAAGGTATGTTATCATCAGTATCAACTGTAAATCACTGTCCCAGATTGTAGAGGAAATGCTAGTGAGTTCTATCCTGACGCGGGCACGATGCGAACCAGTAGTAAAGGTAAGTAGAATTGGTCCAGTAATCTACCTGCTACAAATAATTCTATGAATAGCAGAAGTGTCAGTACTGCTACGCCATGCTTTGCTTGCTGCCAGTCTGCCATTGTGCTTTCAGAATTGTGCTTTCAGAAATGAAAAAAGGAAAATATACCCAGATGTCAATCTTCTTAAGAAAGAATGACTTGCACTTGTCCTTCAGAAAGTTTTGAGTGACTCTGAGGCTCTGAGGTAGTTTTTCATCAAGCCATGGAGGAGGCAGAGTTTCAGCAAGATGCCTCAGCCATAAATCACTGTCAAAATATGTCTCCCAATATAAAAAGAGAAGGCGCCTTCTTCACTGCTTCAGGTGGATGTTCTTTCCAGTATGGAGTTAAGATGATGCAAGGTATCTTTCTTTCCTGCAGCCGTTGTGAAGCAAACTAAAGTACAATACATTTTGATTCAAGGTTTTTGCATCTTCTAAATAACAATCCATATTTTTTGGAATACAATGATTAACTGTCCTGGAAAGGAGACGGGCATGCTTTTATGTGGCATTCTTCTAGTATTCTGCTGTTACCCCATTGCCCTGCAAGCCGATTATATTGTAAGTATAACTGAGGAAAGACAAAGCTTTTTGCTATTACTACGGACTGCCCCATCGTGCTTTCAGCCCTGCCCTCCGCTGCAATTTCTTTCCTCAGAAATGAATGGTGCAGCCATTTTAAAATAGGAAACAAACAGCACAGTTGATTCCAAAAATTATCAACAGCTTGCTATGGTTGCATCATTGCCAATGGCGACCATTAATGTTGTGTGCAATTAAAATGAAACCACTCTACAAATAGCAAGGAATTTTCTTTGCAAGGCTAACAGAGAACTATTTCGTTTCATCATACAATTAAATACGAAGCAGCCCAAACAAGAAAGGAAAGATGAGTTTCCCCCACTCTTCAGTGAAGTCCATGCCACCAATTAAAACTCAGCCCAATTGATCACTTTACTATTTAGATAGTTAATTCACTCCAATGGCATTCCATTCTAATGCTCAATAATCTAATTAGCCTTATTTTAAGTAAGTGCCTTTAATCACTTAGTAGTAGAGATACTCTTTAGAAACCATAGGCAAGAGGTAACAGCTGAAACTATTGCTTTGGCAGAATAATCGGAAGGCCATTTCATCCCAATTGATACTAGGAAGCAACTCCTAGATCAACTCCATCTCATAATTCTGTTTTAAATTTTAATCAAATTTTATTGGGTTTAATTGGGTTTTTAAACATGTTCAGCCTTAATATTTAATTTGTTTTAATCGGGTTTTAACTTGTATTTATGTATATTGAGTTTTTAGTCTGGCTGTTCACCGCCCTGAGTCCTTCAGGAGAAAGGGCGGTATAGAAATTAAATGAATAATAATAATAATAATAATAATAATAATAATAAGGGGCCCTCCAAGCCTCATTAGACAACTTCTGCCCTATTCCAAGGCTATTTTACTAAGAGTCACATTATACTGTCTCACCTTATAAGATTAGATGACCCAGTATTTTATCACAGTCCTTTTTTTGATGTAGTTTAAATTCAGGTCATTGATTTCGGTCCTATCTTTGTAAGCAACAGAAAACAAATTTGTTTACAGTAATTCATGTTTCTATTGTAGACGTATTTCCACATCACCTTTGGAAGGTGAGATAATTATTTTTCATAACATTTAGTAGAAAGATATTTCAAAATAAGCATTGTGTTCCAATTACATATTTCTGTGGTTTTCTGTCAGTGGTGGGCTGCTGCATGGTCGCATGGGTTCGGGTGAACCCTTAGCTGTGATCGCTGGCCAGGACTGCCCACCCGCCCTTGTGCTTTGCTTTCCATCAGGGGCGAAATCCAGCAGGTTCTAACAGGTTCTGGAGAACAGGTAGCAGAAATTTTGAGTAGTTCGGAGAATCGGCAAATACCACTTCTGGCTGGTCCCAGAGTGGGGTGGGGATGGAGATTTGCAGTAACCTTTCCCTGCCATGCCCACAAAGCCATGCCCACCAAGCCACACCACGCCCACCAAGCCACACCCACAGAACCGGTAGTAAAAAAATTTGAATTTCACCACTGCTTTCCATATATAACTACCTTTCTGGCTCGTTCCCCCTGCCCACACTACCCAGCTGAGTTCTGCGCTGCCCCTGCTGCACTCAACAGAGCTGCAGCATGTTTGAAGCTCTGTTTCAGTCCCAAAGGGGCACGCAAGTAAAGTGAGCTCATGTGCACGTGCGTACTCACAACCAGCAAACCTGTTGTGACTGTAAATGCAGCCCACCTCTGGTTTCTGTCCATTGAATATGTCCTTTGACAATATTCTTAATGCAAAATTTTTTACTACCGGTTCTGTGGGCATGGCTTGGTGGGCGTGGCGTGGCTTGGTGGGTGTGGCAGGGGAAGGATACTGCAAAATCTCCATTTCCTCCCAATCAGCTGGGACTTGGGAGGCAGAGAATAGATAGGGGCGGGGCCAGTCAGAATTTTTACTACCGGTTCTCCGAACTACTCAAAATTTCCTCTACCATATCTCCAGAACTGATCAGAACCTGCTGAAACCCACCTCTGTCTTAATGGTATGATATATTCACTCTTATGATGTTTACTTGAATTAATGTGTCAGTATGGTATTATTATTGTCTGATTGCTAGACTATTAATTTAATATTTTCAAGACCACCCAACTCCATCATAGTTCCAGGCAGTTTATAAACAATCATAAATATTTTTTTTAAAAAAGGAATACAACTGAATGGAAGAGTCAACTCCATAACACAACACCAAAATGATACTTTCTGACCCCCCAAAACAACAGCAGCAGCCACAACAACAACAAATCAAAGGGCCTGAACTACCATCTTAACCCAAGGCCTTGGAGAACAACCAGATTTTTAACAATCTGCAAAAAAAAAAATTAGTAAAGTGAGATGAGAATTGATATCTGGGGGTGGTATTCCAGAAATTAGGGGTCATAATAAGGTATATTTCCTTGGATCTGCAAAATGACACTGCCTAATACACGGCTGTGAAACTTGGGGCCCACAGGCCAGATGCGTCATGAACTAGCCACGCCCACACCCAGTTTAGCGAAGGGGGGGAAAGTCACAATATGTCATGTGACACCGCCATGACAATGCAAGTTTGACACCTCTGGCCTAATAGATAGCAGCCAGAGCTTGTTACTCTAGCTGACCTCAGTAGATAGGCACAAACCTGTGGAGACAAGCAATCCCTCAAGTAAGCTGGTTTTATGCCATAAGAAATATATGACAAACCTTTTCTGATAGTTGAATAGTTGTACCTACACTTTGTAATATTTGATTCCAATATTCATATCTGACAGTTGATTCTGCAGCCTTGTAAATTAGTGCTATGTTATAGTCTTTTTGAAACATTCTTTTTTTATGAAATGTTTTCCATATTTTGTCTGTCAAATATCCCACACATATACAAATACATTAAGAAGAGCCCTGCTGAGGTAAGGCTAAAAGTCCAGCCAGCCATTGTGTTGCTTTCTTCAATAGTCCACCAGGTACTTCTGATAAGCTTATAAACCAGAACTTGAAGGCACATCACTTCCCTGCTGCTGCTCCAAGAAAATTGACATTTCATGGTACACTGCTTGTGAAGGGTCTCATAGTTTGTCATTGTAACTATAGCTAATAACTACTTTTTTCCCTGTTAAGTATAATATCTAAGACTGTGGACCTCAGAACATTTAGCAGCAGTGAGTTCTGTAACTTTGGGTCGATAGCCATTGCATCTCACCTGATCATCACATTTATATTCTGTCATTATGCTGCTCTGTGGGATCAGGAACTTCTGTGACTCGATGAGGAAGAGGAAATCTATGTATTTGGTGTTCTTGGTTCATAGAAAAGATTATATAACGGCCTTTCTCCAGATTTCTAGCAACATTAGCCATGCTGGGAAATCTAGGAGTTGTAGATCTATTAATCTAGACAGTGCCAGATTGGGGGGGGGGAATTCAGTGACTCAGCCAACACAGTTCCTTTTTTTATAATCTGGCAAGTAAAAGCAATAGGATCTGGGAATATAGGTAAATGAAATCTTCAAATGAATAGCTGCTTTTTCCTCCACATCTTTTTAAAACACAAGGAAGGTAATTTCTTAATCATAGTGAAGGGGGGAAAAATCTTCAAGTAGAGTTTAATTTTATAAACTATGATGAGCCTTTCTTTCACCTTCCCCAGGGGTCACCAAACTTGGCAACTTTAAGATTTGGGGACTTCAACTCCCAGAATTCCTTAGCCAAGCATGCCAGTTTTAAAGTTGCCAATCTGGAGAGCCTGATGTACTTTAAACAGGGTTTATGGCTGTAGAATACAGTCAACACCCTGATTTTTCTTTACACTGCTAAGAATTTTTTAACATGATAGAAGTTGGTAGATAATATGCAATGATCATTAGTTCAGTATTTCACAGCTGTCAGCTTGTATCATAATCCTTATGAGAAACGGTTTTTGAAACCTACCAAATGCTCAAGAAATGATAATTAGTCCTGTGTATTTCAACATGATGGAAGAAATGACAATTTCATATGAAATGCAAAATTATAGTTTGAATCAGAGGTGGGTTTCAGCAGGTTCTGACCACTTCTGGAGAATCGGTAGGGGAAATTTTGAGTAGTTCAGAGAACCGGTAGTAAAAATTCTGACTGGCCCCACCCTCATCTATTCTCTGCCTCCCAA
>JANHZT010002027.1:127125-146977 GCA_032468215.1 Stegonotus admiraltiensis | reverse complement strand
TATTTTTAATTGGATTTTAATGTTTGTATTTATGTTTTTTATTCTGGCTGTACACCGCCCTGAGTCCTTCGGGAGAACGGCGGTATATAAATTCAATAATTAATAAATAAATAAATAAATAAATAAATAAATAAATAAATAAATAAATTTTGTCCCTCCTCACTTTAGTGAGAGTCATTGGTGTGTCTTTTTCCTGCCAGCTTCTTCTACCAAATAAAAGGAGAAGTGAACCCACTGATTGTGGGATTTAAATTGCCCTCCACTGACACTGTAAGAACAAGATTTCACAACTCTTGTTACTGACACAGATTAGAGCTCAGGTGTCAGGCAACACATATGATCCAGGCGTGTTTTTCTGCCAAGTTGAGGACTAGAAGAATGCATCTTAATGCCTCTATGAAAAATAATATATCAGGACTAACCATAATCAGTCATCTAAGCAGAGCTAAGGCCCAAGACATAGAGATAGTAGGAGAGTCAGTTTAGTGTAGTCCTCAACTTGTAACCACAATTGCACCCCAAACTTCTGCTGCTAAGCAAGGCAGTCGATAAGTGAGTTTACCTCATGTTATGACCTATTTTGCCACAGTTGTAAAGTGAATCACTGCAATTGGTAAATGAATAATGTGATTCAGTGGTGAAATCTAAAATTTGTTACTACTGGTTCTGTGGGTGTGGCTTGGTGGGGGGGGTGTAATGTGACTGGGTGGACGTGGCCAATTGCTTTTTTTTTTTACGTTTAAAACTATTTTTTCTATAACCTCTTTGGCGAAGAGGTTGTAAAAAAATACTTTTAAAAGCCTCTGACAATCCCAGCTGAGCCTCATGATTATCAAAGGCTTTTTTTTTACTTTTAAAAGCATTTTTTTCGGCCAAAGAGGTTGTAGAAAAAATGCTTTTAAAAGCCTCTGACAATCCCAGCTGAGCCGCACGATTATCAAAGGCTTTTTTTTTACTTTTAAAAGCATTTTTTTGGCCGAAGAGGTTGTAGAAAAAATGCTTTTAAAACTTTAAAAAAAAGCCTCTGATGATTGCGCGGCTCAGCTTGGCATGTGGGGCGGGGCAGGGATTTTTGCTACCAGTTCTCCGAACCACCCGCCTCCATCGCAACCGGATCAGGCGATCCGGTCTGAACTGGGAGCATTTCACCCCTGAAGTGATTATTAAGTGAATCTGACTTCCCCCATTGACTTTGCTTGTTGGAAGCCACCTGGAAAGGTTAACAAATGATGATTGCATGACCTTGGGACAGTGCAACAGTCATAAATACAAGCCAGTTGCCAAGTGTCTGAATTTTAATCATGTGACCATGGGGATCGTAAGTGTGAAAAGCAGTCATAAGTCACTTTTTTCAGTGCCATTGTAATTTCAAACAGTCACTAAATGAATGGTTGTAAGTCGGTAACTACCTGTAGTGGTTAACTGCTGGCCTTGAAACCAGGAGACTGTGAGTTTTAGTCCCACCGTAAGCACAAAAGCCAGCTGGGTGACTTTGACTAGTCACTCTCTGTCAGTCCAATACACAACACAGGTTATTGTTGTGAGAAAATTAGGAGGAAGAAGTATTATGCATGTTCGCTGCCTTGGGCTACTTATAAAAAAAATCTAATAAATAAATAATGGTAGGATTAAAGAACATATTAAAAATCAAATATCTTGTAATGGAAAAATGGAATTTCCATGTAGTGACAAATTTAGTCTAGGAAACTACTTTGTACGCATTTGGAATTAATCCCCAAAGACTAACTTTTTAAAAAGTGTATTACTATGATTCATAAAGTATTTCCAGTGCATTTAAAAAAAATTAAATGAAGTGCTTATATCTTTTTCCATTAACAAAACTCATTGCTTCATTCCAAGAAACTTTAAGTAAAGAGTTATGGGCATCTCATAAATCCTAGATGGATCCGTTCATTCACTATGGCTGGAATTTCATTTACTCGCCTACCACACTAATGAGCCACTGCTCAGGGCCTACTAATTGGATTCAGTTTATTTTTGTCACTGAAATTAATTTCTCCACCTCAACTTCCAGAGCAAATTTAATATTTTCACAAGTTTAAATGGAATGAAGACAAAGCTTTCTACAAGCAATAAAAATACCTTTCTGTTCATATCTGGCTTACATTTTACATATGTGCACTCACTATCCAGATGAACTCTGCAGACTTAGAAATGCTGGATATTAGGAAAGTAAAGTATATTAAATATCTTTCATGTTTTAGAAATGTCCTGAAAGCCCTGAGATAAAACCCTTAACATCTCACATAAAACAATTGTCTTAATCTCATCTGTTCACACTTTGGAGAGTTTTCATCCCTTGTCTTCAGGATCTGTGTTAAAGCTTAAATAATACCCACTTATTATTTGTAACAAATGAAAAGGTTTTTTTTAAAAAAATAACCGCTGAAATCAAGAAGACAGGGTGAAAATGTAGAGGCCTATACAAGCCAAGGCACAGGAAAGATTTCTAATCATAAATATTGTATATATTTCCAAAAGAAAGAGGAAGATCAATACCCAACTAAGGAATAAAGATATATGAAAATTTATAGTAAATATACAAATGGCTATTTGTACGCCTATATGCAATGTGGAAGTAACTACATAGAACTATAGTGATATAATCACCAGTAGCCTTCATACTTGCTCAATCTATTGTCCAGGTAATAAGCAAAATGATGGACAACTGGCTGATTCTACACTTCCTCATTATAATTCTGGAACCCATTAAAACATAGGGCTGTCTGAATAAACAGACATTAGAATAGGCTGTATATGTAAAGATAGTGTTAAGAAGATTAAGGTCAGAAATAAGCTGAGATTTGCAAAGCTATTAAAAAGATTAAAATATTTTTCTCTGATTTTGGAGCAAAAAAATGCTCATTGTGTGAATGACAGCTGGTGTATAGTTCTATGTTCCACGTCCTGCCTCCAGCAAAAATTAATGCTGGGCAAATGAACATCTGTCAGAAACTACTATAATTTGAGTGATGTCAGGTATGGCTTAATCAGAGCTCTGGTGTTGTTTTCTGAACTGCAACTACTGACTAAACAAGAAGTTGAGCATGTTAAACTATTGGTCAAGGATCCTGTGATTTCTGAAAGAGGCAATAATTATAACAGAAAGGTGTTTCAATTTAGTTTCTAAAACAATTTGAATCCCATTTTTATTTTTGGCTGATTATGACCTTGAAAAATGTAGATTCAATATTTAGATTTCTATGGTTACTCTTTTAGAAATATTGAGTCAGTTTGTATGATATACCAAGTCATATAATGGTTTGAGTTCATACATCATACAAACACAAGCCAAGACCATAATTATAGTTAAGACAGAAACAGTGTGTTGATTGTAATTAAAGTATCGTAAACAATATCCTGAATATCATCCAAACCTGGATGGAGACAGTGAACAAAGTTAACAAACACAACAACAGATACGTTGACCTACAACCAGCCTACAAACACCTCAGAATCCAAAATCAACTGCAGAGACAGCTAACCAGAGACAGCACCAACACTCAACCAACCTACCCAAGCCTCCCCCAATCAGCACTTCACCTCCCAATGACTTCACCTGATGTAACCTCCCCATCACAAGATCCATCACAAGACCTACTGACCACCCAAAGCCCTTATATACAGAATACTCACACTGACATCCCCTAAATTCCACTGAAGTTGTTACCTAGCCTGGTAACTAATGTTCGGAAACCAACCCACAAGCTTGGAGAATAAACCTTCACCCTCATCCTACACCCGAGCTACAGATTTTCCCCATTCTTGCAAATTTTCTTTTTTTTTCTTTTTTATGTTTTTGATCTGTAAGTGTGTAACTAAGTGAGTGGGTGGATGAGTGAGAGGGTAAGTAAGGTTTTTGAGGTGGCAGAACCTATACTGCTGTGGCTTTCTGTAACATATCTTTCTATCACTTTAAATCCTCCCTGACGCATAATCTTGAAAGACTAATCGAAGGAGTTGGAATGTGAAGAAAATGCAAAGAGATTAGCAATAGCACTTAGATTTAAATGCTACTTCACAGTGCTTTTCAGCCCTCTCTAAGGGGTTTCCAGAGTCAGCATATTGGCCCCAACAATTTGGGTCCTCATTTTACCGACCTCAGAAGGATGGAAGGCTGAGTCAACCTTGAGCCAGTGAGATTCGAACTGCCAAAATGCTGCCAGCTGGCAATCAGCAGAAGTAGCCTACAGTCCTGCATTCTAACCACTGTGCCACCATGGTTCTATTAGAGTGCAACATTCACACATATTGCTTCATGTCACTAAGTAACTGCAAAACACCATATTCTGCTCCTAAGAAATTGACTGCTTGGAAAGAAATTTCAGAAGAGCGAACTCTTCTTTCTTATGAGTGACAATTGGTAGAAGAAAACAGAGGATTTGTCTACATAGCTCCCGTTATTGCTCTTTCTTCTTTCCTTACAATGTTAATACCAAAGATAGCTGAGAGTAATATAAAACCTGCTTTCGGAAGTGGTGCTGGAGAAGACTCTTGAGAGTCCCTTGGACTGCAAGGAGATCAAATCAGCCAATCCTAAAGAAAACCAACCCTGACCGTTCTTTGGAAGGGCAGATACTGAAGACGAAGCTCAAAAACGTTGGCTACCAAATGAAAAGAGAGGCTTCATTGGAAAAGAACCTGATGTTGAGAAAGATTGAAGGCAAAAGAAGAAGGGGGTGGCAGAAGATGAGATGTTAGATAGTGTCCTCAACGTAGTCGGCATGAATTTGGGCAGATTCCAAAAGACAGTGGAGTACAGGAGAGCCTGGCATGCTATGGTCCACGGGGTCATGAAGAATCGGACATGACTTAGCAACCGAACAACAAAAAAGTATAAAAACAGATATATTGTGGCATAAAGCTCTCTTCTCTGATAGGCTGCTACTAAGATGCATCCTGATTGGTGCTGGAAGGATATGCAGCCAATGTCAGCCCAGCTGTTTTCCTCATACAAAACAGCTGGACTTTCCTTCCAATAGCTGGGAAAACACAGGCAAAACAAGAGCATTTAGGTACCTTAAAAAAAAAAGATTTCCAGTGACTGCAATAATGGTCAGCTAAAGACTAAAATCCTAATCTCAGTAAACATGTCAGCAAAGCTCAAGACCATCCAGACATTTTGTTTTGTTAATATAAATAATGCATTAACAACTGAACAGTTTGGATTCCATCCAAGCCACTCAGCTGTAAGTGCTTTGCTCAGTTTTACCAATGATATTATTTACTTGGATAAACAGCGCATCAGGAATTTTTGTTTCCTTGCTTGTTTTAGAGGGTTTTTTCCCCATTTTTATTTCAGGTTTTATTGCATGAGTTAGAATGGACGAAATGAGGACTAAGGAGCCATTCATGACAGAGCTATGGATCTGTTACCCAGTATATGGAGGGGCGGAGGCTCCTTGGGAAGCTTTAACAAAGAAAGATGTCAAGCTCTCCTGTTTATCAGCCCACTGTTGTTAGAAGAGGTTGACCAAGTATAAATGATTCCAAATGTTTGGACGCAACCAGAAATCAGACGCTGAAACTGCCAATTCATGACTATTTTAAAGGCCGGGGAAAAAAACCCCAATTTTAAGTGTGATAGTAGGCATCATTTATCCTATTCCAAAATGTTATTTTTAGGTTCTTGAAAACTCTGTTAGTTAAAATTTGTTGAGATAGAAAGCTACTGTCTTGGAATGTGCATACTTTCTTCACTCCATGTCATTTTCCATTACGCATTTGAAACATTTCCCTGATGTACTTAGCTTTGCTAGCCACATATCCCTGGGAGCAATCTAACCACAGCTTTGGCATAACAGAATAACAAAGAGGGAAGTCCAGCCTCCTGCTCAAGCAGGAAACCCTATACCATTTCAGACAAATAGTTGTCCAATCTCTTCTTTAAAACCTCAGTGTTGGAGCACCCAGAACTTCTGGAGGCAAGTTGTTCCACTAATTAATTGTTCTAACTGTCAGGAAATTTCTCCTTAGTTCTAGTTTTCTTCTGTCCTTGATTAGTTTCCACCCATTGCTTCTTGTCCTGCCTTCAGGTGCTATAGAGAATAGATTCACCCCTCTTCTTTGTGGCAGCCCCTTAGTTATTGGAACACCACTATCATGTCACCTCTAGTCCTTCTTTTCATTAAAATAGACAGATCCAATTCCTGCAACTCTTCTTCTTCATAGTTAGCCTCCAGTCCCCTAATCTTCTTTGTTGCTATTCTCTGCACTCTTTCTAGAGCAGTGATGGCAAACCTTTTCCGGACCAAGTGCCCAAAGCATACAAGCATCTGTGTGCAAATGTGTGCACTCAAAATGCAATGCACGCGCAGCCCCTGCGCATGCACACACACACCCGCACATGCTCCACCCCCCCTGCGCATGCATGGCAAAGACTCGAAGACCAGCTGGCCAGCAGGAGGCGTGCGCACATATGTGGCACAGCTGAATTGGGTTGACAGCTTGCCTGCCCACAGAGAGGGCGCTGCAGGACACATCTGGCATGCGTGCTCTAGGTTCGCCATTACAGTTCTAGAGTCTCAACATCTTTTTTTGTCATGGTGACCAAAACTGGATGCAATATTCCAAGTGTGGTCTTATCAAGGCATTATAAAGTGGTACTAATTATTCATGTAATCTCAATTCTATCCTTCTGTGAATGCAGCCTAGGACTGCATTGGCTTTTCTGGCAGCTGCCGCATACTGCTGGCTCATATTTAAGTGGGTGTTCACTAGTACTCCAAGATCCCTCTCACAGTTGAGCCAGGTATCACCTATTCTATACCTGTGCAAATGTAGAACCTTATATTTTTCACCATTGAATTTCATCTTGTTGGATAGAGGACAGTGTTCAATGCTCAAGAATGAGCCTCAATAGCTCCTTGAAATCAAGCATCTATTTAACTAACAGGTATTTTACGATACAGTTCTCTATTCCTTCAAAGAACTCAAGATGACAAATGTTGCTATCCTGCCCTTTTCCTTTCAGCAATTTTGTACTGTTTAGGCCAATTTCTTCAGTATTATGAGTTGGCAAGCAATGAATAGCAAATGTAGGACCCCAACATGCAGCATTAGAGATTCCATGTATGCCTTCAAAGTATGAGCAGACACACACAAAGGATTCTTAGAAGACTTCATAGTGGATAGAAGCTATCAACATAAAGCATTTTCCAAGTACTCTTTCTCTGCTAAAGAAAATTTTAAGGTCCAGATTTTTCTTGGGAAGTAATCCATTCTCTTTGTTTCCCATAGAGATCTGCCCTATAATTTGTTAAAAAAAACAACAATATCTGTAACTCGATATATATCAGAAGACTATCTAATTTACTCCATAGAATATGAAGCTGTATAGTTAAAATATTTTATTATTATTTAGAAAGTCCTTGCTAAAATGGAGGGCAGCTAATAGAAGCGATGATGATCCATTTTCTGCATTGTTTTCATATGTCTGTGGTCAACATTTCCTATTAGTTACAAAACCTCTATAAGCTTTTTGGAGAAAATAATGGTTTCAGCTAATGCTGCACCTCAAACCTTTGCACATTAATGCAGATGGCTGGGGATTCTGGGAAATTTCCCAATTACAAAAGTCTGCCATAAATGATAAATTACAAAAGTCTGCCATAAATGATAGAGATACAGCCAGAAGATGGGAGCTGATAACCAAATACACACAAAATAAAAATACATCTAGGCAAATGTAGCTATATACAGTACATTTCAGTGCAGACAAGTGGGATTTAAGCAGTCTTCCCCAATTTGATGCTCTCTAAATGTGTTGAACTCCAACCTCAATTATATCTTAAACTACAACTACAATTATTTCCACGGATTGGATGTGTCTGGCAATCCACACATTTCAAAAGCATCAGATTAAAGGAAGGTTGATTTGGAAATATGCTAAAGGTCAAGTAGAAAGGGAGAGAGAAAGAGAGAGACATAGCACAAAATGCTGATGCGAGAACAATCATGTCTAAAACACAGACAAATTGATGTACTCAGGATCCAATGTGTGGTGGGACACTGACAAAGTTGTATAATGGGAAGGAAGAGATAAAAGGGAAGCAAAATAAGATCTTAGCAATCTTTAAAGATAAAGACAAAGAGTTTGTATTGCATAAACACAAGCAAACCCCCAAAGCTTCAGAAGAGATTATTTTCTTTGAATTGCTTTTGATGGAAAAACTAAATAATTTCAGGGATTAATTTCAATGTACGCAGAATCACTCTTTTAGTGGCAAAACACCAAACTATTGCAACCATCCTTTGGGCAGCCTTGAAGAAATGAATTACCTCATTAGAAGAAGAGCAGGAAGCTTTCACACCATCACACTCAACCTGATGTCAAAGGCACCCAGCAGCAAGGGGTTAATGTAATGCAGTTAGAGTAAACTGCTTGTTCAGATACAAGCATCCTGCTCCAGACAGCTCATCAACACACTAATGGGACTTAAAGCGGTTGATGCCTCTTGCACAGTAACATAATAATGGCTGGACAGCCTGGGAGACCCATTAACTCCCATCCATGCTTCTAATTCTGTCTTGTGATAATGATTTCTTAGGACAACAGCAGTGCATTGGAATTCCATTTCCTTCTGCACAATTGTATTTTAATAAATTCAGCATGAGATAAACATTATACACACACACACACCATGCCACAAAATTACACTGTCCAGAAAATGTAAACTACTTACAAAACATTCAGAAAATGTAAAATAAAATGTAAAATCGGATTTTTCTATCCAAGGTCTTCAAAGAGAGGAAGTGTCTAAATAGAAATCCCTTCGGAAATGGTAGTTGGTAAGAGTGAAAAGTCTGAATGCAAGTGGAAGAGTTACAACAAGGTTTTAAATGCTAGTGAAATGTGTTTTGGATATACATTAAGAAGAAGCTAATAAATATGTTAATATCATTGCCTGCCAGCTAGGGAAAATCAAAATAATCGTTACCTCTAGACGAGAAGGGCGGCACATAAATCTAATAATAAATAAATAATTCCATTGGCTCCCCGCTGAAATAATATTCCCATAGATAGAAATGAAATATAATGAAATGATTGTAGATTAGACCTCAACTTTCTTTTTAAAAAAGGCATACAATATGCAAATATTTTGATTGCACGCATTTGCTTTAATCAAACCCTGAAGATGATGCTTATCTATTGACATCTTCTTTCAAACCAGCCATTTTTTCAAAAGTTCAACTGTCCAGAGACAAAACCATCCTCGCACTGAGGTAAAAAAGATATTCCCCTTTATTTTATTTAAATCCTGATTTGATCAGGAATCAAATTTTAAAATCAGTACTAAACCTTCAGTATAGATTTGGTTGCCACATTTAGATTGATAGATCATAGATTATTTTCAATAAATGAAATAAAAAAAATCTTAATCCGCAAAAAAAGAATATGTTATTATCTGAAATCTGGCATGAGAAACATGACCAACATCTGCATTTAATATCTTTTAGGATTCAGTGTCCTAGTTGGACTAATGTGTGCCCTGAGCTCTTGTAATGGTATTTTCCCTTTTATTTTTCTAATTTTTATACTTTGAATAATGCAAAGATTTGATTTACTACAGGTCTCCAAAAAACCACTGGTAAAAGTTATAGGATTTAATACACAAACAATCTAACCATAAAATCAAATAAAGCCTAACATTCTCACCCTGCCATCCCTCTGGAATTCTCCATCTACCTTGGTGTGATGGGGTTTTAGGATTTGCAAAGGTTTGGGGGTAATTGACTGAACTATTTGCTACTTGCCTGTAGAGAGCATTGCTTTTCTAGGAGACTATCAAGGAAATCCCAAGTCCATGTTTTCTGCCAGAGGTTTGATATCTCAACTAATATATTTTTGCATCTTCAGCCAATGGAGCACAGCAGGAAAGCTGGTTTTGCTGTATTGTCAGCATACAGTTTTTGCTACTGTCAACTTGTAAGAATGACCGACAAACCTAGGGAGCATCATAGTATGAGCCCTTGACCTAAGCTTCCAGATAATCCAGTGGTACTGACAGAGTGCTTTAGAGGAGGGATGTCAAACTCAAGGCCCGGGGTCCAGATCTGGCCTGTGAGGTATTTAGATCTGGCCCATGGAGCCGCCCTGGAAACAGCGAAAGATTGGCCCATGGTGCATCTGCCAGTGAAAATAGGCTCCCAAGTTCCGTTTTCAGCTGCCATGCCCTCCTGCAACCCTCTGTCAGTGAACGGCCCTCCCAAACTCTGTTTTCACTGGCACAGAGTTGCAGGAGGCTGTGGCAGCCGAAAACGGACCTTGAGAGCCTTTTTTCGCTGGCAGAGTGATTGAACTGCCACAGACACCCCCGACAGGAGTAAAGTCAAGCTGGTCACACCCACCCTGGCCACACCCATCCCAGTGCATGCCCCCACCCCCACCCCGAGGTCAAACACAACCCTGATGCAGCTCTCAATGAAATCAAGTTTGACACTCCTGCTTTAGAGCAATATAATACTGGCATTTTGGCCCAGATAAGTATAAATGTTCCAATTAATGTTGTTATTAAAATATTCATCTCTGTGGCCTAATTAATTATATATTATTTCCACACAGAAATAATCACACGGTTGCCTAATATAACTAAATATTTTAAATGTATTCCACGTAGTTCAGTTCCAAGACATGCTTCTTTGTCCTTAGCAAAGCCCACAAGGAAAAGAAAAAGACTCTCTGCTGAATTACTCTCTTTTTGATTAGCATGACTATTTTGAATGCTTCTGTCTGTTAGCTATTATCTGGAGCATATCTGCTCAGGTTTTAAAAGTCACCTGTTGTGGTCACTGCATTTAAATAAAGCACAGCCACCAAAACAATGAAATAAAAGGCCTATACCTGAACAAGTAATTTGGTAGACAAAAAAATGTATTCCTACTTCGTCTCCTGATACATAGATGGAATACTAAATGGTGCCATCAAGGTTTGAGGAGAGACAAGTGTCCATACAGCATCTTTCAATACTGTTCTAAGAGAAGCTTCAGTACTACAAAGATTTTCATCTGAATATTCCCAAGACCAGATTTTAAAGTACTTAAGGTTAAACATTTGTCGCTCTCAGGAAGAACATCTCTCTCTGTGTTAAGTGTTAAGGAAAAAGCACTATGTCCTAAAGGTATCCAAGGAGATAAAATTGCAATCTGCTTTTATTTTATTTTTTTTTGTTTGGCTAGAAAAGAAGAATCTACAAATGACTGATAAGCAACTAACGCTACAGTCTATTAATCTAATTCAATACACGGAATGGTCTTCAAATATTGTAAAGGCTCTCAGTTCCAAGATGGAACACAATTGTTTACCCTTATCCCCTAAGAAATGGAAATTGTATGGTTGCTCAGGGTAAAATAAGTGAAGAAGGCAGGCATTTTAAACTACAAAGTAGATTTAGGTTAAACACTAACCTAAACAACTATCTAACGATCTTTTGGGATGATTAAATTTATCTTTTGCATATGTTGACACAAAATCATCTTGTACAGTCTGTACAGTCAGGTACACTCTGCATCAGGATTTTCCTGAATGCTGGAAACCTGCAATAAGAATACCGTACCTTGATGCTCAAATGAAATAACAAATGCCAAAAAGCAGATGATTTAAATAAGAATCGGCCAAGATTTTAAGAACAGCGACACTATTGATATTTTATTAATGTAAAACAATAATCCTGCTTGGGCTATTCACTGGGACAAGGGATTCATTATGCAGCTCTCATTCTTTTCTTCTAAAATACCATGTGATCTTTACAAACTGTCCTTCATGTGATGATTATGGGTCCTGGCACCCCTTAAAAAGAAAAATGATTAAACAATGGAATGGATACCTATGGTCTTCCAAAGAAAACATTTGGCTTCTCAAGGAGAGAGGCTGCAAAAGTGGTAGCAGTGTGAGGATTTTATTTGGCAGTGTTAAATATTAGAGAAGAAAAGAGGATCCTCAGAGTCACACTGTTCAGCTTCAGATGAACGAGGAGCCAAATTAATTGTTGAGATTTTCCATAGCTTCTTCGACACTGATCTTTTTGTTTTGTCTGGAACAAGGAATATTAGACCTAAGCCAAAATATCGCTCCATGGATAGAGTTGGTGTCTCAGGAGACGTGGTGCTAGCTGATTTTCAAAACATTGTTTTATCATGCTTTTCTTTTCACTGTACTAGTTCACACATTTTGTCTCAGTAATTCTCACAATGGCCCTATTAAATAAGCTAGCATTATGTTTTAAGATCCCTTGGGTGTCCAACTAGAGAATTTATGGCTGAGCTAAAATGTATTGAGTCAGAGAGGCACTATCTTCTACTCCACACTATGTAATGAGTGATGTGAGGGATTGTCAGGAATTAGAAAGCTAGATTCAGTAACAACAAAAGACTCTCTAAAGAAAGCTAAGCTAACACATACCGTAGTACCACTGGTGAGACTAGAAGCAAGAAGACAGTGATCTGGTATCTCTCCAGTGGAGAGTTCATAACAGGGTAAGCAACTTGTGGCCTTCCGGATGTTGTAGTGCAATTCCCAGCACTACAGCAACCCCAGTTCATAAGTCTAATGCTGAAACGTATAGTTCTCAAAAAAGTGAATTCCCTCCCCAAGTTCCTCTATCTTATTGACCGGCTCATGGTGCCCTTCTTCCATCAGGCTTTGCATTTTTGAGGATTTTAACCTCCACGCCATGATTATGGGATCAGAAAGTCTTCGGAGTTTGGACTGTATAAAATAAAGGGTGCCACTGCATTTGAAAAGGTTATTCCCAAGCAGTCTCCCCTGGGATGCTAAGCCAAGGAAGCTTCAACAAGGAGTTCCAGGAGATGCAACACCTAAGGAGATGTTTGGAAGAATTTGAGGAAAAGATAAGACATGAAAATGATGAGAAATGGATAGACATACATGTTGAGGCATACATCATAGTGGCAAAAATGATGAAGCATCAATACCTAGCAGATGGACAGAAGCTCTTGAAATGCCAGAAGTAGCATATTTCAGGGTTACCTAAGACCCCTTCAAAATTGTTACACCTGCAAATTATATTGATACATTACATGAATAATACTATATATCTGACCAGAGAGATGGCATGAATATGGAAACTAATTAATGCATCCTTGAATGAGGATAATGTGTTCCTCAAAGTCATCTCTTACTCAATTGTGTTAATAATGATTAGTTGGTCTCCATTCTACAGTTTCTTAACAATGCCTATTATCTAAACTTATGTGTCACTTAAAATATTAACAAAATCCTAGAATAGCACTCCTAAAGCTAAATCCAAAAATATTAAAGAATTCCTGGAAGCTTGGCATTCAGATAAATCAGCTATCAACAAGCACATGGAGATAAATAACATTTATATATACCATTCAGAAGAAACAATAAAAAAGCTAAAATAGCAAGACCAAAACACCTCCTGCCAAGCAATGACTGCTCTCATATAAACAGGCACTAACACTAGGATTAATACCAGACAAACCATCAAGCTAGAACTGATTGTGTTACCTAGTCTGGGTAATGAAACAACCACAGAAAAAGAATCAAACTCAGAGAGCAGCAAGGACCCCACAAACAATCAAGCAATAAATAACAACCTAAACAAAAAATACTAAGAAGAAAGCAACACCCCCCCACCAACATTGACATGCCAAACTTCTGTCTATAAGCAGAGAGCAAACCCTTCTTCTTTCTAGCATTGAAGATGTTACCTAGTCAGGTATAAACATCCACAAATAACAGCCAACCTCACAGAGCACCAAGGACTCCTACAGTTCAAGTTTGAACTATATATATTCTCTACTATTGGTAATAGTCTTAATCTTTAGTTCATTCAAATATTGTCATAAGATTTGATTTGTCTTCATTTCTTCTTTGTCTCTGCACAGAGTTCTTCAGGGCTTTATCAAGCCTCGTTTGTAAGTCCAATAACAAAATAATTATCCATGTCCCTCTCTTGGTTTGTCATTTGCATTTTCCTTTTAAAATTTAAAACTGTGGCCAGCTTCTTTCGTAGATCCAGTGAGATATCCTTTTCCTAAGACATTCTCTTGGCCTGTCAGTTATAAATCCACTTTTGATATTATCTCTATCTTGTCATTTAAATTTGCTCTACATCTGTCATTTCTTGAGTAACATATTTTGGACATAGTCCATAGAAGCAGACATCCTTATTGACATTGTTGATACTGTGGCTATTTTCTGATTCCATTCTTCAAAAGTCCTTCAGTACTTTTATTGTTATAATGTTTTGCAACTTTTTACACTTTGTAAATCTTTCCTCTCTCCAAAAACTTTAGTCTCCTCTAATGCCCAATTTTTGAAATCATGAAATTGTTATGTCTTGAAAAAACCAAAACAGAATCCATTTTTCACAAGAGGTTGCTTGTTACAATTAATTTCAAATTTTTATTGAACTTTTAATATGCCAATTTTATCTGGATGCTTAATCTGTTTTTAACTTTCTGGTCAAAATCTCATTTAGTTTTTTGCTGTTTATTTCAGATACTTTAAATTCTTTTTTTTTGCTCAGGATTATAGGCAGACTCACTCAGAGTTTCCAAGTTGTCATTCTAAAGGCCTCTGATCATTTAGAGGTAGTTAATGAGCAACTTCAAAAAGAGATTAGAAAGTGAGGTTTGCGCACTTAATGTCCTTTAAAAGTCTCCAGCATGATTATCAGGAAAATGGTTAATCCTCTTCTGGGGCTCAAACCTGCAGAAAACTGCTGTCTTGCAGTTTCCTTGTGAGGAGCAGCTGCCCAGAGCACATGTGTGTGATCTCTCATTCTATCCTTATCCACAGAGATTAAAAAAAACAACAGTCTACTCATTGGTTCCTTGGTCTTTGCCATGATTGTTGACTCTGCTTTTGCAAAACCATCTTCAGTTCACCATACCTCCTCCAAATGTCCTCTCAACCATTAGCTAGTAGTAAATGAGAAGGCCAATCTCAGGTATATAAGGGTTTCACCTGTAAGAAATCTTTCTTTCTTTCTTTCTTTCTTTCTTTCTTTATTTATTTATTTATTTTAGAATTTCTATGCCGCCCTTCTCCCGAAGGACTCGGGGCAGCTCACAATATATAAAACAATATACATATAACAAATCTAAAACCCATTCCATATTAAAATCCTAAATTAAAACCCTTAGAAAATGATCAGGGAGTTTGGTGGAATAGCCAGGTCTTCAGGCCAGTACGGAAGGTGCGGAGATCGGGGGCCACCCAGAGCCCGGTGGGCAATCCATTCCAGAGGGTTGGTGCGGCCACAGAGAATGCCCTCATCCTGGGGACCACCAACCGGCACTCTCTCGTTGATGGTACCCAGAGGAGAGCTGTCCTAAGTGAATGCACTGGACGGAAGGAGGCTGGGAGGAGGTGGTTCTGCAGGTACTCCGGGCCCATGCCATGTAAGGCTTTATAGGTTAATACCAGCACCTTGAAGCGGATCCAGAAGGCCACCGGCAGCCTGTGCAGCTCGCGCAGGAGAGGTGTTACATGGGAGTAACGGGAGGCTCCCGTTACTACCCGAGCGGCCGCATTCTGCACTAGAATACGCTCATTGGGGTATCATGGTAGAATTGCTGCAATTATCTGAGACACCTTGATAACTTTCATAGGCATTGCTGCACAGGTAATCATCAATGTACGTTTCTAGTAGGATTTAGCCAGTGATGGGATTCAAATAATTTAACAACCAGTTCTCTGCCCTAATGATTTCTTCCAACAAACAGTTCACCAAACTGGTCAGAAAGTTAGCAACTGGTTCTCCCGAAGTTGTGCAAATTGGCTGAATCCCACCACTGGATTTAACTCTAAGGGCTAGATGGGATATCAACTACTATACCAACTTCTTCCTGCATAGTGACTTCCCTATGCAAGCTGCTTGAAGCCATTGCTGAATTAATGGCAAAATTATTGGGTGGCGTTAATTTTCCCTCTCTAGGTATGGATTCAGAAACAGCTCAGAAGCTCATGTCCATGGTGGCCACCATGGACCTGACCAAGTTCTTATGGGTCTGATTCATAACAATGGTAATGTATTAGACTTGATTTTTTTTCTTTCTTTCAAGGGAGTGGTAACCATTAGTCCACTGCCATCATCAGTTTCTTCTTTTTTATCCCTGAAGTTGTCAGAACCCACCTCACTGGATGGAGGAAAAATCTATTCATTTGGTTCACCCAGATGTCTAATGGCCCTGCTAGTTTCAGAGGGATCTTGGGACAGTTACTGATGAACTTCAACTGAGGGCTGGTCATATCATGGAATGAACTATGGTCTTTGGTCTGTGGGCTTTCTCTGTCCATTGATCCAAGAGAGCTTACTGATTTTCTTAGAAACCTCAGGCTATGAAATGACAGAAGAAATATCTGGTAGAAGAATGAATCTTATCAAACACAGGTTTTAAAAAAACTTCCTTTAGAATTATCTTATAACAACAGGAATTGGAAAACATAGCCATTTGTCTGCTCTTTTCACATCTGCAGATAGCCATCAGTAGCCTTGTTTACGGTAACCCTCCAAGAGGGCCTGGAGGAAGATTTATAAGGGTGATGTGAAGACTACAGATTCACTCTGGCTGCCTGGGTCCTTTGGAATGCACTGAGACTATGTCTAGCATAGTTATTGGGAAGAATTGGGACTTGTCTGTACTAAGAAAATGGACAGGAACCTCAATGCTGGACAAAGCCCTCAGGAAACTGTTGAAGATAATCCTCTTCTGTTGCCATTTGTTAAAGAATCCTTTCAGTCAGAGCAGCAAGTGATTTTAACGTTGCCTTTTTTATGGAAAGTTTTAGCTCTGTGTATTGTGGGTTTTAAATGTTTGTACAAGTAGGCAAAGTACAAATAATTAAAAAGTAAAATGCAGGTATCTTTTGCAAATTGTTATGTTTAAAAGCCACAGTTTTAGCTGAAGTTGTTAATTTAAGAAGATGTGGGAATTTTTTTTCTTGTTTTTTTCTTTGCAGCAGGAGGAACAAAACTCTCTTGTAAAGTAACCCACTGCTGCTAGGCTTCAATTGGCAGAATTAAACTGGACCAAATCTTTGTTGCTCAGCATTCAAACAGCATCCTTTCTAGAGAAGCAAAGAAGAGAATTGATTTCCTATTCCATTCCTGAATCTAGTTATGAATTGTCTGCAATCACATAAGATATAATTGCCTGCTTTAAATTCTTCCTTAGGCAAGAGAGTAGCTAGACAAACACACACACACACACACACACACACACACACACACGGTATACGGCATATTATCTCCTTGGTCTGCAGCAATCACTATGCACAGGTAACATCTTTTTCTTCTGCCCCAGAGTGCCTAAGTCATTTATACCTCAATCCTACATTTGGCAGCTTAGACCTCTTAGGCATGGAAGTTGCTGATTTGATGATGTTGGGCCAGTCATTCACTTTCTGTTCTAGATTGGGAAGTCAAAAGACATCTATTTGCCAACTATGCAGTGGATCAAATTTCTCTCTCTCTCTCTCTCTCTCTCTCTCTCTCTCTCTCTCACACCCACACCCACACACACACACACACACGTATTCTACATTGATATAAAAGTATATGTACTGCATTTCTTTCTCTCTTCATTGAGTAGCAATGGTATAATGCAATTTTCCTACTTCCTTTTTGAAATTCTTGACCAACTATGAAAATAAACTACATCATGATAATAGAGGAAATATAGTAACAAGCCTGAGGCTGAAGTTTTATACACATTTGCCTTGAAGCAAACACTGCTAAATTCTATAGAACATGCTTCTGAGCAAGCATTCTGGCAAATCTCTTAGATACAATAAATATTCAGTGGCTCTTTAGCATTAGCATTTACTAAAGAATGGAATGGAATGGAATGGAATGGAATGGAATGGCTTATTTGGCCAAGTGTGATTAGACACACAAGGAATTTGTCTCCAGTGCAGAAGCTCAGTGTACATGCAAGACAACAGAATGATAGTAAACATAATAATGATACTAATAAGAGGAGGTAGGAGAGAAAATGAGAATAATAATAGTACAGAAAATACTACATGGGTAAATATGCTTAGACATAAGACAGTACTGTGGGAATCAGGTGTTCAGCAGAGTAATATAGCACGAAGGAAAAAGCTGTTTCTGTATCTAGTTAAGACCTTCAAAATAATTTGAAAATTATAACTGGGGGAATCTAAAAAGCCCTTTTGAATATGAATGGTAATTTGGCACCACCAAATTACCATTAACTTTGAGGGAGGTGGGCAGCTTAGAAATAAGAAATATAAATTAATTAAGTCAAAAGCCAACTCTTTCCAAGAGTGGAGAAGATGTTTTTATGCCTTACATGAGGAAAAAATGATAAGGATAAAATGATACAGTATATCAATAAGTTTTATTTGCTAAGATTATTATACCACCAATCTATAGCTAATTTTAAGAGTTAAAACTAAGAACTGGGAACATAAAGAGCCTGTTACACAAGTATATAAAAAGAGACAAATCAATATCAATAAACTCTTTGAGATAGTAATTAATAGTATTTAATTTTAAAAGGAGGTATTGACTCAGTTTGATGAGGGAGCTAACCTTTAAGCAATTCAGTCAGGTTGTCTGTAGTGCAGAAGTGATTAAAAACTGGGACATAATCAGAGGGCTGACACCTTCTCAATAGGGCCAGGGGGCAAATTTTGTGAATGGCAGAGAAAAAGGAAGGAATGTTATAGCAATATCTTGAAAGGATAGTCACACTTAGTGTTTGGGGATTTTATCTGACCTACCAAGGATCACCACTCTGCTTATGGCTAGACAGGCTTGCAACAATTTGACAACATATCCCTAGTTAGTCTGAGATTCAGAATCCTGGGAAAACCAAGCCAGTGGGGCAGTGGTGGAATTCATTTTTTTTACTACCGGATCTGTGGGCGTGGCATGGTGGGCATGGCAGGGTGAGCATGGCATGGCGGGCATGGCATGGCTTGGTGGGCGTGGCTTGGGCATGGCAGGGGAAGGATACTGTAAACTCTCCATTCCCACCCCACTCCAGGGAAGGTTACTGCAAAATCCCCATTTCCTCAGCTGGGACTCGGGAGGCAGAGAATAATGGGAGCGGGACCAGTCAGAGGTGGTATTTACCAGTTCTCAGAACTACTCAAAATTTCCACTACCGGTTCTCCAGAACTGATCAGAACCTGCTGAATACCACTTCTGCAGTGGGGTTGATTCATGTTTCACTGTATTTTGCAAATTCAGGAATTTTGTTAATTCAATAAACCATAAGTAATTGTAGGTTGGTAAGATAGGTGAATAAAACCATAATATAGTTCTGTCTTACCGGGGGGGGGGAGGGTTTGTTATGTGTGTGTGTGTGTGTGGGCGTGTGGGCGTGTGCACGCACGCGCCTTCAAGTCAGTATTTTTTTTATCCCAGGTCAATGTTTGGACTAGTTCTTGAAGTTTTCTTGGCAAAAATTTTTGGATAAATTTTCCATTATCTCCCTCCTACAGCTAACACAGAGGGTTCCCAAAGTGGGGCTAGAACTCTCAGTTTCTGGATTTATATAGCCTGATGCTTTAACCATTAGACCAAACTGGCTCTCTATGTCTTACTTGTTAAGAGATTAATAGAGTTGGATGGAACCTTGTAGGTCATCTAGTCCAACCCTCCACCCAAGCAGGAAATCCTACACCATTTCTGACAAATGGCAGTCCAATCTCTTCTTGAAAGCCTCCACTGATGAAGCTCCCACAACTTCCAAATGCAAGTTGTTCCATTGATTGATTGTTCTAACTATCAGAAAATTTCTCCTTATTTCTAGGTTGAATCTCTCCTTGATCAGTTTCCATTCATTATTCCTTGTCTGGCCTTCA